>SRQA01000558.1:0-20303 GCA_018360365.1 Claviceps citrina | reverse complement strand
ACCCTCCACTCTGCTTCATAGCCCCCCCCCCGCGTGTTTTACTTCCCTCCGCAGCGGGGATGAAAAGAAACCCAAGCCTGACGTGACGACCTCGGGAAAGTGTACAATTTGAGTGTTCCTCTCTGGCCTCCTTACCCTCCCCTTTGTTGCCGAGACTACACAGAACCAAACGCCCCCCCATATATCGTTCATTCAAGTGGTTCATTGTGTTTCTCTCTCTTTCAACTGAGAGACGGGTACTGGTTGCGAACCCGGGCCCTATGGCAGCATGGATGGCAAGATGTGATTTGACACCATCTCAATAAAGACGTTCTGCCTCCGTGATCTTCTTCCTTTTTGCCTGCTTCTCAAGGCCAGACATCCCCTTTCACTTTCCCTCTTCCTTGGTGCACCCTCTATAATATGCCCTCACTGTGCTCCCACCCCCTTCTCCCCCCTTCTCCCCCCTTTTTTTGGTGTGTTTGAAAAAAAAAAAGAACGAGAAAAATCAATATCAAGAACAGACAGCTACCTAGGTGGAATAAATACAGACACTGAAATACACAGGCCACAACAGAGGTTTGGTATGATAAAAAAACAGTTTTTTTGTTCTTGGAAATAAAAAGGGAGAAAAAAGAAAAAACCGAGAACAGCTCGTATCTCGTATGAATTAGTTCACTTTACAGGGGAATCAATCGTTAGAGGGCGAGTTGGGCGAGCTGCATTCATTTTTCTGGTCAGCAAAGCTTGAGGCACCCAACGCAGCCAAGTAGTCGAGGCAGTGCCGACTGCTAAAAAAAACAAGGAAACAGACATACTATTGATTGCCCGAGGTGCCCGGACCGGGGGTACGGGGAGAGAAAGCAGGCGAGGTCGGCGAGTAGCTGGGGCTCGTCGGGCTCTGCTGATTGCCAGGGCTCCTTTGGAAGCTTGGACTCGTGGGCGAGTACGCCTCGGGCGACGTCGGAGACCAAGACGGAGATGCTGGAGAATACGAGGGAGAAGTGGCACCAGCGCCATGCAGGTTGGGACTGGCAGGGCTGTAGTTGGGGCTCGCGGGGGAGTAGCTGGGCGAAGTTGGTGAGTTGAACTGCGCAGGCGAAGTGGGCGAGTAGTGCCGCGGAGACGTGGGCGACGTGGGCGAGTAACTCGGCGACGTTGGGCTGTAGTTGGGGCTGGCCGGGCTGGTCGGCCGCAGCATGGGCGACGTGGGCGAGAACGAGGGAGACGACGGGCTGAAGGACGGCGACGACGCGTAGCGCCCGGCTCCGCCGTCCAGGAGCGGCGACGTGGGCGAGTACCCAGCATTCGGCGACGACGGAGAGTACCCGGCCATGCCCGCGCTGAATGGCGATGTGGGCGACGTGCTGAAGGGGCTCGTCGCACCGCGCATCGAGTACGGGCTCATGGTCCCGATGCCGCCGCCAAAGCCGCCACCGCCATACTCGGTGCCGAAGCCGGCCGGTGTTTCGGATCCCGCGCCTTGGATGGGCGAGAAGTTTCCAGCCGCCGGCGAGCTCATGCTCAGGTAGCCCGAGTCGTTGGACATGGGCGATCCCGTATCGTAGGGCGTGGCAGCCCCCTCCGCCTCGCCGTCCTTGACGGGCATGCCAGGCATGAGACCCATGCGAGAATTGTCGGAAATGACCGTCTCCAGCATCTTGGGGTCCAGGAACACGTCAAAGTTGCCTGTGCCCATGGGTGCCAGCTGGCCGAGCATGACGTTTTCGGAAATGCCCCGACAGTCGTCGAGCTCACCGCTCGCCGCGGCTTCCAGGAGAATCTCCACCGTTTCTTCGAACGAGCAGCGCATCAGCGCACCGGTGTCAGCACGGTTGATGCCGTGTCGGGTCACGGCAGAGATGCTACCGCGATACGTCATCACGTCGACCAGCAGGGCAATGTGCCGATGATTGACGTAGGAACCGTCAAAGGCCAGCACGTTGGTCAGCTCCTTCACCAGCGCAGATCGGGCGGCTTCGATGCCAAACACCTCCACAATCTGCCACAGGTCGTTGGTGTAGGTCCGCGTCGGGTCAACGCCGTCCACTGCGAGCACTTCACGGAGAGCCGAGCCAGACGTGTCCAGGTACCACTGCGTGCACTTCTCATCGTCCTTCTTGGCAATCTCGGACCCATCCTCATCCACGATCAGCCGCGTACCCTTCGTCAGGAACGCTCTCTCGACCCCGGGCACACCTCGGAGAGTGAGAGTATCGAGCAGATGGGCTTCGAGACGCTTCAGCATGACATCGTCTTCAATCTTCTTTTCTCCCTCCTCATCCTTGTCACTATCCGTTCGGATGGTTCGGATACGGATGACCTGCTCGTCGGCATTGTTGTCACTGAAGATGACGGCCAAATCGCTCGGATACTCTTCCTTGATACGCTGCGCCACGTCGTCAATCTTGATTTCTTTGTCAAGGAGCTTTTGCCGATCAAGCGTGATGCGCAGAAGCCATCTCGACTGCTGATCCGTGGTGTCTTGTGAATCGTCAGGAATCAAAAAGTATGATTCAACCATGTCCATGTCTTCGGCAATGCTGGTGCCTTGAATGTCGGGATCATAGTAGATCTCGGTGACGGATGTGATGGAACGAAGATTGGTGTACTCTACCAAGCTCCGAAGCTTCTTGGCCTGCTCCTGGGTCCCCAAATGCGTGTTGAGATAGACAGCCATGCTTGGCGTCTTGATGTCCTTGGCCAAGTTGAGAATTTCCTTGAGACGAGGTACACCCAAGGTGACGTTCTTGGAAGACACACCGGCAAAATGAAACGTGTTGAGCGTCATCTGCGTTGCAGGCTCACCAATGGACTGCGCCGCAAGGACGCCCACCATTTCACCAGGACTGACAAAGGACCGGTCCCATCGGTTCTGCAGCTCGCCCAAAACGTGGTCGAACGCGAGCCTGTTCAGCCGATGAACCTTGACGATTTCTTTAAAGGCAAGCCGGGAGCGGATCAATGCCTTGAATAGAATCGTGGCATTGCTATCGGCCTCGATGGAAATGGGGTCCGACCCGCGCACAATCTTCAGACTGTCGAGCAAGCTCTGTACCCTCGGGATCACATCCACCGGCCGCAGGTTGCTGCGATCGGTTGCTCGGACATTGAAGACGCGCTTAGCAGTCTCGATGATCCGGCCGATATTGAGCGGCAGCTGCATCATCTCCTCTCCCATCTTGCTGCGGTTGATCGTTCTGACGAGCCGACGGTCGCTCAAAAGAGCGTCCCACTCCGAGTCCAGGAGGTCCATCGACTCCTTGTCACCAGCCAGTTCGTTGCCGTACTCGTAATCCTTCTTGAACCACTCGGGGGGGTTTGCCAAGTCAAGGCGATACTTGTTCTCGAATGCCGCATCCGACATCTTGAGTATGCCAAGCTTTTGCTTCTCGATGCACATAGCATCCAACCCGTCCTCACCGTACAGGAACTGAATGATGTCTCCCAACGAGTTACGTACAGTGCCGTCATAACGTGCGCTCAGGTCCTCAAGGGCCTTGACCAGTCGCCGCTGAATGTATCCGGTTTCAGCAGTCTTGACCGCAGTGTCAATGAGACCTTCTCGTCCGGCCATGGCGTGGAAGAAAAACTCGGACGGTGTGAGACCACGGAGGTACGAGTTCTCCACGAATCCACGGGCTTCGGGAGAGTAGTCGTCCTTTGTGAAATGTGGCAAAGTTCGGTACTTGAAACCGAAGGGGATACGTTTGCCTTCCACAATCTGCTGGCCGACAAGCGCAGTCATCTGCGAGATGTTGATCGAGGATCCTTTGGAACCGGATTCAGCCATGGTGACTGCATTGTTGGAATCCTTCAAGCTCCGCTGTGTGGTTGTACCAGCTTGGTCACGGGCCGAGTTGAGAGCCATCGACACCTTGTTTTCAAACGTCGCCCGCACATTCATACCAGGGAGGGCCTCGAGCTCGTTGGCAGTGGCTTGGGCCGTCAACCTGGCGACCTCTGCTTTTTGAGTGTCAATGTGAACCTGGACCTTCTCGATAGTCTGTTTGTCAGGCACGGTATCACCGATACCGATACTGTGGCCATTGTTCAGGAGCCAGTATGTGACGACTTGTTGAACACCGTTGAGGAACGCCATGGCTCCCTCCGGGCCGAGTTCATTGTAACACAGGTGGACTATACCTCCAGCGGCCGAACCAATGTTCTTCTTCTTCAGAAGACCGTACAAAAGCTCGCCGCTTTGAATTAAAAGACCAGTGTCCTTCAGCGGGATATCCGCATTGTCTTGGGCGCCCGACGACTCGGGCGAGTGTAGGCTGATCTCCTTGGGGATCACCATGCTGATGAGTTGTTTACCAGTCCAACGAGGTCGTGGCTTGAGAATGGCAGGCTGAGGAATAACACCGTCCCAGTTGGGAACCCACAGCATCATGTTCATGACCATTTCCTTATCAACAAAGGTGTCTCGTCGGCAAATCTTGTAGGCGCCCGCTAGAGAATCCTGCACGATACCCATAAGAGGTCCGTTCTTTTGCGGAGAAACAATGTTGTTGGGGACAAGGCACAGTTCTTTGACTTCGGCACGCGTCTCCTCGGTTTGAGGAACGTGCAAATTCATCTCATCACCATCAAAATCGGCGTTGTAGGGTGACGTGACGGAGAGATTCAAGCGGAAGGTGGAGTAGGGCATCACGCGAACTTGATGACCCATCATGGACTCTTTGTGCAGCGAAGGCTGACGGTTGAAGATGATGTAGTCTCCATCCATCAAATGTCGCTCGACCTTCCACCCGTACTCCAGGGAGATCTGGGCGGCCCGTCGATGATGTCTCAAGTCGATGCGGGTGCCATCGGCTCGGATGACGTACTTTGCACCAGGATGTTCGTTCGGTCCATTTTCCACGAGCTGGTGCAATTTGCCAATATTGTATGGTGTAACCGTTTCGGGATATGTGAGTGTCCGAGCGATGCTACGCGGTACGCCCACTTCATGGAGCGACAGGTTGGCATCACCAGTGATGACAGTTCGGGCAGAAAAATCAACACGCTTTCCCATCAAGTTGCCTCGAAGTCGTCCCTCTTTGCCCTTCAAACGGGCCCTGATTGCCTTCACAGGACGACCACTCTTTTGCAGAGCGCGAGGTTGTCCCGCAATATCGTTATCCATGTACGTGGCAACGTGGTACTGAAGCAGTTCTTCAAAATCCCGGGCAATGTGTTGCGGGGAGCCTTCGCGGATGGCCTGCTTCACGTTGCCGTTGGCGCGAATAATGTCACCAAGCTTGTAGGTCAAATCATCCTCGTTTCGCATTCCGGTACTGGTGCCATCCATCGAGATACTCGGACGCACGGGTGGGGGCGGGACGGGCAAGACGGTGATGATGAGCCATTCAGGTCGAGCATAGTCCGAGTTCAACCCCATGTGGCGGAGATCTTCCTCAGAGATTCTTTTGAGGATACCATGTGCCATTTCGGGAGTGATGGGTACAGTCTCTCGGCGCTTGGGTCCATCTTCCTGGACAACATCAAAAGCAGCCTTGAGCTGAAGAGCAGCCTGTCGAACCTGTGGTTGTACATTGCCACAACCGCCGTGGTTGTTCACCACTGGCTTCATACCAGGAGCAAAGTCCTCATCGTTCTTGGCCGTGCGATCTTCATTTTCGCACCTGCGCTTCTTCTTGCAGACGGCCCAGACACGATTAAAACGAAGCTTAGCATCTCGAGTATTGATAGCTGAGACAAACTCGGGATCGCTCTGGCAGTAGATACGATTGTTAGCAAACAGTTCAAGCCAAGCAAAAAGTCTTCAGATAGTCAGGAGAGACCAACGGTATCGGCCAGCACCTTGCTGCAGTTGTGGCAGACTATCTCCAAGATCTTCTTGACCTTCTTGATGAAACCAGGATGGTACACTGGCTTGGCCAACTCGATGTGCCCGAAGTGACCAGGACAGTCGCTCATCGCCTGTGTACATGTCTTGCATTTGAATCCTCGATCGATGGAGCCCAACAAAGGGTCGTTGAGGCCACCGTCGCGTGGCTTTGTGCGAGTTTCGTCCATGGTTTCGGGATACAGAATGTGGCAAACGCTCATGTTTTTGATCTCCTCAGGCGACATCAAACCAAATTGAATCTCTTCAACCGTCTTGAGCGGTGCGCTCGAGAACGGTGGGTGATAGTTAGCCATGACCGCGGTTGATCAAGGCTTTGCCCGGATTGTCGTGTTGGTAGGGATAATCTGAGCTCGACGTAGGGAAAAGCGAAAGTTTCAGTCCGAGAACGAGAAAAGCGACGTGCAGTTGCGACGAGATTTTATGTGACGGCGACGACGAGAAAAAAACTCGCCAGAAAAGCGAACGAGACGAGTCCGTTGGGTAGTATCCTGCCCCTTCTCGATCGATGAAAAACCCGTCGTAGACAAACAGCGGATGGCGCTTAAATGCAGCGCTCACCCCGGCCAGCGGCCCAGGAGACGTTCGCGATGTTCTCCTTCGCCACCACTCGAAAGTCGTTTGAGGTCTCGTCAAAAATAGGATGGCTGTATCAAAAAGCACTTTTGGATGTGCTTCAGAGCGTAGCGCGCGATGGTCGACGCGCGTAGTGATGAACTATCAGCCGGTTGGCGAAGATTTTGTCGTGGGAAAGGTGTGATGAGTGAAGGCGACGAGGAAGAATCTAGTGGAGACGGGCTGGGTGGCTACACACAACACGCATCGGGGACGCTAAGCTGGTATGGGAACTGGGGGCCACCCCGGCAGATGAGTGGGTGCCTGAGGCCAATAGCGCAGCAGGTTTGGCAGGAGAACATTGGCGCATCGCCGATGACTCAAAACATCGGAGACACCCGCTAACGAATCGCTGTTGTCGCATCGTGCATCACACACTTCTTGGCAATTCCTCGCGAACGATTCAATCCGACTTATTCTATTTCGACTACCACTCTTTTTCGAGATTACCTCTGCGTCGGTTCCCAACAATCAACAAACGTCCAGGCAGTGATTCCCCAAGGCCCGATTGATATGCTAGCTTAACCTGCCACGACTCGGACAAAACAAATGAATGATCTCTTCATGAAGGTCTTGCGCATCAAACTGCATTGATGCTCTATTGTGCTTGCGACTGCCCGTGTTCTCCAACGGACCACTGTCTAAAGTACACGAAAAGTACCATCACGCATCCTATTTACCCATTACTTACCTGCCTTGGTAGTTAAGAGGGAGGGAAGACGAGGGAAGATGTAAAGTCAATCCAAGATTCTGGGGACTGTTTCCAGGAGTGTACATCTCTGAAAGCTTGCAACTCTCGTAATACCAGTTTATCAGGTATTCTGGCTACTTCTTCCTGCCTCTACCACCCCTACCAGCGCCGCTCCTCTTGGTAGCCGTCGTCTCCACCGGCCCATCGATATCGCTTTGGCCCTCTCCAGGACTCCTCCGTCGCATAGTACCGGTAGAGACCGCTATGAACTCGTCTTCACTATCACTTTCGCCCAAGTTGAATAGGATGGGCATGCGAAAATTATCGAGGTCGTCATCGAATTTGGAAGGGTCGAGTGTCAGAACGTCAACGTCCTCGTCCTCTGCGTCGAGTCGCCGCCGATGGATTTCTTCTTGTGCGTAGATGTCAAACTCGTCCTCCTTTTCAATGTACTCGACGTTTTCTTCCACCTCGGCAAAGTCCGGAGCCAGCGCCGACCATTTCTGCGGGCTAACGACGGACCAAATGTAGATACGCCCAGTTTCCAGTCCGCAAGCTGCTAGAAGAGCTCTGCTGGGATGCCACTCTATCACCCCTTGCTCTTCTTTGGGGTCTTTGAGCATGCAAACCAAGCTGCCATGGTTGCGCTCCCATACGTATAGTTCGTGATTATTGTATGTTGACGCAGCAACATACTCGCCCGTAGCACTGAACGTGACGTGATTCCACGACAACTTATTGACGACATCCTGAAACTTGTGCTCCAGGGGTAATTGTATCGTGTCGAGATCCAAGTCCTCGACCGACAGGTTGGGAATTCGAAAAGTGCGAATGATGCGATCCTGTGAGTTGACCAGCAAGTCTCGCCCCGATGCAGTGATTCGTAATGTAGTTATAATGCCCGAGCAGACCTTTTCTGTGTAGATTATCTCGAACGATTTGGTATCAATGATGTTGATTTTCCCTTTGCTGGTGCCAGCAATGATGTGGTCGCCAGCGGCCGTCCAGATGGCGGATGTTGTCTTTTCCTTGGCGTCTTCCTTGGCCTGCTTTTCTCTCAACGCAGCGTCGCCGTCGGCATTGGTTCGCTTGGGAACCGAGGGGAGTATATGCTTGACGTCGACCGGCTCGCTCATATCCACTAGAACTGGCTGCTCTTCGAAAAGCGATGCGACAAATTGCAAGCTTTCGTTCATGATTCACGATTAGCGCCTCGGGAAACCATCACGCCAGCTTCTGTGTTTTTGGTCGGTCAATACGTACTGGTTCCAAGGATTCAGCTCTGCCATGTACGCTGGCGCGCGGAAACGCACCTCGCGCAATCTCTTGCCATCTTGGAGATCCCAGAGGATGGCCTTCCAACCCTGGCAGGTAGACAGCAGATATCTGCCACATCGTGACCAGCTCAGGAAGGTAATGTTCTTGCTATGGCCTCGGAGCTTTCTAGCGACGCCCATGGTCTCGAGATCCCATATCGCTACGGCGCCATCGACTCGGCCGGACGCGAGATAATCGCCCTTGCGGTTGAAACGCAACACGGTGGCATGCCCGGATCGGATCGTGCTGGTGATGCTCTCGGGGTAATCCTGCAGCAGGTAGTCGTCGGACAACAGTAGGTTCATGGTTGCGAGCCGGCGTGGAGATGCCCAAAGGGGCTGAAAGAGGCACACAGGGATGCGGAGAAGAAGATCATGATCCGACCTTGTTGTGATTCGGATTGCGAGCCAAAAGTGTGAGGTGCGATGCCAATTGCGCTGCGGTGACGCGGTGACGCGGTGACGCGGTGACGCGGTGAGTGGGTGCTACAGTACAACTAGTGCAGGTTGCAACAGGCTAACAGCTAAACAGCCCACCAGTTAACTGATGGACCCGGGACCGCCGACCCCGGCCACGGGGAGGCGTGTGACCACTGACACTGACACTGACCACTGACCACTGACCACTGACCACTGACCACTGACCACTGACCACACGACGGACAGGTCTTCTCGGAAACCATCCACGGCACGACTCAACCACGGCTTCTTTTCTTCCCGGGACACGACTTTGCCTTGTCAACCTACCAGGCAGTAGCGTAAAGCTAAGAACACAACATGGCAAACTCAAAGTAAGCGCAAGGCCTAATGTCTGTATGCGCACATGGCCGCTCACGGCCGCTCACGAACTACCGCAGGTTTGAGTACGTACGGAATTTTGAGCAGACGGACTCTCTGCTCCCAAACACGTGGATTGTGGTGCGCATCGATGGACGAGCTTTCACAAAGTATGGTGCCGTAACAAAATCCATCTCCTGGCTTGGCCACAGCGCTGATATGCCATTGAACAGGATGTGTGCCAAGTATGGCTTTGAAAAGCCCAACGACCGCAGAGCGTTGGATCTCATGAATGCTGCCGCCAAGGCTGTGGTGACTGATCTCCCCGAAAGCATAATTGCCTATGGTGTCAGTGACGAGTACAGGTCGGGTCTTGTCGACGTCTTGGCCCTTGAAACACAATCGTTTACTGACTTACCAAACCAGCTTCGTCTTTCACAAGTCGTGTAATTTGTTCGAACGACGAGCCAGGTAGGGGCGGCATAGGATCCCCTCACTTTTCTGCATTGCCTCGAGTTGACAAGTCTGCAGCAAACTCGTCAGTACGATCGTTTCCACCTTTACAGCCAATTACGTCTACTCTTGGTCAACATACTTTCCCGACACGCCTCTCTCCTTCCCGCTACCAACATTTGATGGTCGTGCAGTATGCTATCCAAGCGTTCAGAACCTGCGGGACTATTTGAGTTGGCGTCAGGTGGACTGTGAGTAACGTGTCCTCGCTTGGTCCTCGCTTGCGCATATTGACAATGTCTGACGCGTCTATGAGCAAGGTCACATCAACAACCTATACAATACCACATTCTGGATGCTGATTCAGCTTGGCGGGCTCGATAACAAGGAGGCAGAGAGGACTCTAGCAGTAAGACCTTGACCCAAAAGCCCTATTCTCTTCAGTACCCTAACGAATTGCAGGGAACCTTGGCCGCAGATAAGAACGAAATCTTGTTCTCGAGGTTTCGCATCAACTATAATAACGAGCCTGAAATATTTAAAAAGGGCAGCGTTGTATTTCGAGACGTACGAGTGTCATTCTAATATGCCTTCTCCTTCCTCGCACGCACCATGTGTTTGCTAATTATAGAAGCACAGTACGAACTGGTCGACGCGGAGAGTCAAGCAGAAGCTCCCGAGATGGACGATCTGGTACAGCCTGTACAGCAATCTAAAAGTCAAGCAGAAAAGGACAGGAAGAAGAGGGCCAAGGCCAGAGTCGTGGTAGAGCACATGGACATCATCAAAGATGATTTCTGGCATCGACGACCGTGGATCTTATCGAACAGACCTGGCAAAGTACCCAAAGAGCCATAGAACTATGAACGTGAAGGACGACATTGAATGGCAAACAAGGCTTACTACCGGGGATCAAGGTGTCAAAGCCCGACATACGGACAAGATGATGGGTTGGGATTCAGCGACACCGTTGCGCATGGGCGGCAGTAAGCGGAAGTTTGGCCGGTGGCTGTGTCACCCTGGCATGATGACTGGGCAATCAAGAATCGATGGACTAATCAACGAGCTAAACTCTTCCATTTTAAACCTCGAGACATTCCGCATGTAGTCAGCTCGGGTCATTCCGCATCTAGTCCAGCATCGCGGCGATGACGGTTCGACATTCTGCAAACCCCCCGGAAACTCGCGTCGAAATGACGACTTTGACGTGCGAGCCGGACGCCGACGCTGCAACGCGATCCTCTCCGCCGATAGCAGGGCGCAAGAAACGATGGGCTGCAAAGGTCAAGACTGGGTGTGCTACTTGCCGGTGCGTACAAACGCTTCTTCAACTTGGGATGAGTGATGGGGATCGATCATGAGTCTCCAATCCTGCCTTCCCTGTGGATGGCGGCCAGAATTGACGAGATGTGGGATCCGCAGAGCTCGCCGTGTCAAATGTGATGAAGTAAAACCGAGCTGCAAGCGATGCCTGTCAGTGGGACGCACGTGTGGAGGCTATTCCCGTCAACCTGCTGCGCCGAAAAGGGCACCGACGTCATCGGTTTTGGAGCCAAGCAATCTCCCGGTATTCCCGGTCTATATTCACTCCAGCAAACAGGAGGAGCAAATGTTCCATCTGCTCTGCACTGAAGCTACTGTCAAGGTGTCGGGTGGGTTCGACCTCAGTTTTTGGACTATTGACATACCAAGAGCCACGCAGACGTATCCGGCAATCTGGCATGCCAGCGCTTCCCTAACAGCCATGTACAAGCTTATCAAGAATCGGGATCGTACGATTGAGAATGAGCAGCTGTACCAGTTCTCGCTCGCACAGTATAACAAGTCGATTCAGAACATATTGTCAATCAACCCGGAGCAGGCCCAGCTGAGCTACCACGACCAGGAGACTCTTCTTCTCGCCAGCGTCCTGTTCACTAGTATATGTATTCTCCAAGGGGATCAAGAAAAGGCCAAGGTACACGTAGACAAAGGCATCCAACTTTTCAACGACTGGAGGTTCTGGGAACATTCCGCCAACTCATCAGGGACGGATGGCGTGTCGGCGGCCCGCTCGCTCGTGGCGCTCTTCACTCGATTTGAGCTGCAGTCTTTATTTTCCGAACCCCCCAAGCCATACTGGCAAACCGTCTCGTTTGACAAAGGACAGCCTCGTTCGGGCTTCCTATCCGCCACAGAGGCATACCACGAACAGCAACAGCTGTTGAACAACCTGATCAAAGTGTACCGCACCCAAGTATCCCATGCCATCAAAGGAAACGCCAGTCCCTTGTCAGAGCAGCGCCTACCATACCGTTACCAACACCGTCGCTGGAAAGCCAGGTTCGCGAAGCTGCAAGACGTGGATGATCGAGCCAAGCTCATCATGCAAATGTACGCGCACGCCATTGACATTATCCTATTCGTGGACGCCGCCGAGGCCGAACTATGCTGGGATCGATACACGTACACCTTTCAACGCATCTTTGCGCTGGCAAAGGAGCTGCTCGAACGGGAGACGGACCCGAATGTCAAGAATGACGGCGCCCTCACGCTCTTCTCCTTTTCTCCCGTGTCGTGCCACCCCCTGATAGGCGTCGGGGCCCTGTGTCGGGACGGCACCTTGCGCCGCAGGAGTGTCGGGCTGCTCCGGCAGTGGCCCCTGAGGGACGGCATGGTGAACTACAAGATTGCGGCTGCGATTCTGGAGGCCGTCATGCTCTTCGAAGAATCACACGCCAAGGCGGGGAATCCGTGCAGGGAATGCCAGGGGGTCAGGGTCACGCGCACATGTGGTTCCCACAGGGTCATTTATCGTAACATGGAACAAATAGGGCATGGGAAAGGCAGGCTTCGTGTGACGACTGTCGACGATGTTCGACATGATCGCCGAGGAAAGGTGCTTGACGTGGTGTGGTGAAAAAAAAAAAAAAAAAAAAAAAAATTCATCGCCACTAGACGGCCGTGCAATCGCGCTCCCCTACCCCGTTGAAGCGCATCCATAGACAAAACAGCTAGATCCTCTATGAAAAATCCCCAGGAGCAACGCGATCCGCCCACCAGATTAAAACGCCATGCCATGCAATATAAATAAACAGAAGAGAGAAAGAGACAGAGACAAGACACACAATCTCAACACGAAATTGACACCCTTTGCTGCTCCCGCCGCCTCGCCTCCTTCTTCGCCCTCCTCTCTTCCTTGGTCTTTCTCCGCTCCATCTTGCTCCGTAGCTTGTCCTCCTTTGCCCTCTTCTTGTCGGCCCTTCTGGCCCTGCGCTCTTCTTTCGTCTCCTCCGTCCCGGGCGGGGGTCTAGACAACGACGCGAGCTGCTTCGCCTCCTCCCGCTGCCTCTTTGCCTCCTTCTTGGCTCGTTTCTCCTCCTTTTCCTTCCTCCGCGCGGCCTTGGCTTTTGCGTGATCGTCGCTTGGGCTTTGTGCTGTCTTGGTCGCCGCCTCGTCCGGCTGCTTCTTCTCTGTTTTATTCTCCTTAGTCTTCTGCTTCTCCTGCTTCTCCTGCTTCTCCTGCTTCTCCTGCTTCTCCTGCTTCTCCTGCTTCTCCACCTTCTCCTCCTTTTTATCCTTCTCCTTCTTCTCTATTTTCTCCTTCTTCTCCTTCTTTATTTTCTTCTCCTTCTTCTCTTTTTTCTTTTTCTCCTTCTCCTCCTCTTCCTTTTCCTTCTCTTCCTCTTTTTTTAATTCTTTCTTCCTCTCCTTCTTCTCTTTCTTCTCCTTCTCCTTCTTCTTCTCCTCCTTCTCCTTCTTCTCCTTCTTTTCCTTCTTCTCCTTCTTTTCCTTCTTCTCCTTCTTCTTTGACGACGAGGCGGCAGAAGAAGAAGCAGAAGCAGGAGATGCGTCCTCGCCAAGACCTGCCCTCAGCGTGCCCTCGAGGAACCCACCCCGCACAAAGGACGCGTACAGGGCGTACTTGTGCCTTCCCAGCGCCCCTTTCTCAATGGCGTTGAGCTTGCCCGTCTGGACCGTCTGCGTGACCCTGCTGCCGTCCTTGGCCGTCTCGAGGCCCTTGAGCTGCTCGTCAAAGGCGTTCATCCACCACTGGTCGCTGGTGAAGTGGGCGGTCGTGCCGAGGCCCTTGGTGTTGTCTTTGCGGTTGAGCAGGAGGGGCTTGGAGAGGCCGATTGAGTCGTCGGTTTTGTGGAGGGAGTGGCCCTTGCCTCGCCAGCCTTGGGACTGGAGGAGGGCGCTGGCGTCCATGGCTGCTTCGCTCTTGTTCCTTTTTTCTTGTTCTTGTTTTCAAATGGGTATCGCTCTCAGATTGTGGGGGTTTTTGGGGGATTTGCAGGTGCCGGAGTATTTTTGTGTACTGAGTCGATTTTTGATGAGCAAGTGAGTGGTGGTGGTGGAGGATGTTAGCTTTGTTTTTCTTTTTCTTTTTTTTTTTTTTGATCAAGTATTTTCTGCATCTCCCGGCTCCGTCTTTAGGTGGGGCCGTCGGCGACCGGGCTTTATAACAGGACCCCTGGGGGACTGCTGTGCTAACTACCTACTAGGTACTAACTAGCGCTAGGTACCAACCGAGGCACCTGGATGAGGCACTAGTAGATCTAGTAGATAGCCGTCCGGAGCAGGGCAGTGAAAAGCATCGGTGTTGTGTGCTGTGTCACGTGTGATAGCTGAGAAAACTTTAGATGGCCATCTCAACTAGGCGAGTGAGTGCATGATGCCGTCATAATCCCATGGCAGGCAGGCGTCCTGAACGGACTCGGGCGTCAGCATCTGAGCATCCTATTCTGGGAAACGTATTCTTGGGAAAGGAAGCGGCAATCCAGTTCCCCAATGCGGCCCAGATATGACAGATATGACGTAACACGGCAAACGAACCAGACCACACCACAACCGGTCGCTTCTTCACCAACGTCCCAGGCTGGCTGACGCTTCCTCGACGACCTCGACGACGGAACACACCACATGCCACCGAGGAGGATCCAAGAACCCGAATCGACAAGCCCTTCTCCCCCCCATCCCGAAACCCGCAGCTCGACTTCCCTAGACCTGGGACGATAGATTCCCTGCCACCATGGCCCCTCTCTGCGCGGACCCGCGACAGGTCGTCATCGCCCTCGAGCCGGCGACGCGAGCCGGCCTGCTCAAGCTCATCGAGGACATCACGGCCTACATGACCCTTCAGCTCATCAACCCGCCCGACGAACTCGGCTCGCTCACCGATGACGAGGACGAGGACGAGACCAACAGCGAGAGCGACAAGGACAGCCGCCACCGCCAGCATGAGCATGAGCAGCAGCAGCCTGCCGGCCCATCATCGCCATCGCCATCGCCATCGCCCTCCGCCCCCGGGCCCAAGAGCAGGCAGCCCTGCCGAAAGTCCGCAGTCACGCAGCCAACCGGCAAAGCCGCCCGGAAAGTAGAGCAGATCCAGGAATCCGCCATGATGTACATGCAGGAATGGAAGAGGGAGTTCCTCCCCAAGCTCCAGGAGGTGATGCTCGTCGAGGACAGCGCACAGATCAAGCAAGAGCGCAAAGCCCGCCAGGATGCCCTCGACAAGACGAAGCCCAGCACGCCCGACACGCCCGACACGCCCGAGCCAGGCCGCCAGCCTCTCATCAGCCCTGGCAACGTGCGGATCGACGAGTCGGAAGACGTGGCGTCGCTGCGGAAGCTTTATCATCCCATCCCCACCACGCTGGCCACGACCCTATCGCCGCAAGACCGGAGAGAGGCACTGAGCTGCGTGCTGCTTCTCCTCCTCTCGACGGGCAGGTACTCGGCGCACTCACGGACCATGGTACTGCACCTGGCGTCGGCCCTGGAAGTGCCCCAGGCGTTTGTGGACACGGAAGAGGCCGAGATTGCGCACTCGCTCATGGAGTCGTCCACCGCGGACGAGCATCAGAAGGAGGAGACCATGTCTGCCGAGGCCGAGGCCGAGAAACGCCGGCAGCAGAACAAGTTCAGTCGGTTCTGGAAAGTCGGCCTTGCTTCCGTGGCTGGCGCGACCATTATTGGCGTCACGGGCGGGCTGGCTGCGCCTCTGGTTGCGGGTGCTCTGGGAGGCATCATGGGTGGTGTTGGGCTCGGAGGAGTGGCTAGTTTTCTGGGCATCTTCTGGATGAATGGTGCGCTTGTGGGAACTCTGTTTGGAGCGTATGGCGCCAAAATGACTGTTGGTACACCCAGTTGTCCCCCTTTCTTTTTTCTTCTTCTTTTTTTTTCTTTCCTTCCTTCTCTTTGCTTCACCACGTTTACTGGCCCAACGGGACAATCTATGATGTACCGCTCGTTGGCAGCTCTACTAATACCGTGGATTTCATCCAGGGCGAACTCATGGATAAATACGCAAAAGAAGTAGAAGACTTTAAATTCATTCCTCTCGGATCAGAAAGGGGGTCCGAGTCTGGGAACACGCCCGTGGACAGCGAATCCAACGCACCGCAAGACCGGAACCAGAGCCAGAAGCAGAAGCAGAGCCAAGTAAGCCGTCGCCTCCGGGTGACGATTGGCATCAATGGCTGGCTCAACTCGGAAGACGACATCACCAAGCCCTGGCGGGTGCTGGACTCGTCGACGGAAGTGTTTGCCCTCCGGTACGAGATGAAGACGCTCCTCAGCCTCGGCACGGCGCTGCAAGACCTCGTCTCGTCGTTTGCGTGGAAGACGCTCAAGGTGGAAATCATCAAGCGCACTGCGCTCGCGACGCTCTGGGCCGCCCTCTGGCCCATCCAGGTCCTCGCCGCCGCCTCCAACGTCGACAACCCCTTTGGCCGGGCGAGCAACCGGTCCAAAAAGGCCGGCCAGCTCCTCGCCGACGCGCTCATCAACCGAGTGCAGGGCGAGCGGCCGGTGACGCTCATCGGATACTCGCTCGGTGCCACGGCCATCCACGCCTGTCTCCAGTCCCTGGCCGACCGTCAGGCCTTTGGCCTCGTCGAGAGCGTCGTCATGGTCGGCGCGCCGGCCCCCTCGCACGCGCCTCACTGGCGGACCCTCCGCTGCGTCGTCTCCGGCCCCGTCTTCAACGTGTACTCGGAGAACGACATGGTGCTCGGCTTCGTGTACCGCATGCACAGCCTCGGCCTCGGCGTGGCGGGTCTGCAGGCCATTGAAGACGTCCACGGGCTGCACAACCTTGACCTCAGCGAGCGCGTGAGTGGCCACCTGCGCTACCCGTCGCTGACGGGCGAGATCCTGAGGGAGTGCGGCTTCCTCGGCGTGCGTGCCGGCGGCGGCGAGATCGAAGCGGACCGTCTGATCAGGATGAAGAAGGAGCACGCCGAGGGCAAAGAGGTCGACTTGGAAGCCGTCACTGACGAGGAGGCCGAGGGAACCGACGGAGAGTCGAGAGTCACTCGGGACCTGCAAGGCCTGTCGGTGGCTCCGTCTGCATCTGCGGCATCTCCTTCATGACGGGATGGAAAGACTCCTGACGCGGGGGATGATGCGGGCGTTTATGGCTGTTGGAATGGGGACCCAAGAGTCGTCCGCGATGTGTACTATAGGTTATGCCATGTCTATCTGATTGCACAATAACAGTCGCCCCTGTTGCGTGTTACGCCGCCCATCCAACCCGACGCCTCGCCGCCCAGCCCATCCCAGCCCATCCCGCACGGCTAAACATCGGCACACCGCGCACCCGCCCAACCCAGCCGCCGCCGCCGCTTGCCAAATCCGCCTCGTCATCGAGCTCTACAAAGAAAACAAATCGTCCCGTCCCCCGGCCGTCGCGCGGTTAAACACGAAACCGACGAACGAACCAAACCCCCTGACGACCAGATTCCCCACAAGCAAGCCAAGAGCCCGGCCCCCCGCCCCTCTTCCAAGCGCGTTGCGTTGCCCCGGGGCTCGGCGGCGCAAAAGGAAAGCCAAGCCACCCCCGATAAGTTGAGCCTACGTCAACCTTCCCAAGCTTTGTGTCATCCTCGCAAGTCAAACAAATCGACGTCATTTCACACCCGGGCAGAAGCATTAATTCGGGCGCATTTTGACCCCCCCACCCTCGTTGAAAGGAAAGTCACTGGGCTTTTGTGCGGGCAGCACAGCATGGACCAGCGAGAGCTCGAGTCACGCGTCAAGGCGTTGACGAAATCGGTGGCTGCGAATGAACCGCCCGAGGATGCTATCAAGTTGTTGGAGATGTTGAAGAAGGATGCGCGGCCTACGGAGGAGATGCTGAGGGTGAGCTTTTTTTTTTTTTTTTGAATGTAGATCTTTATTATTGGGAGTTGGAAGATTGCTTGTGGTCTGTTTGTTTTGTGCACTGTTCTTGGATAACCGGCAGCCGTGGATTATTCATTGGATTCAATCATGACTTTCGGCCAATGCAACTTGCTAACATGGCCACCCTCCACGTCCTTTTAGGCCACAAAAGCAGGCGTTTTCGTCGGAAGACTACGAGCCAACCCCAACAAGGAAATCGCACGAGCAGCCTCGGACCTCGTCATAAAGTGGAAGAAGCTCGTCGAAGCAGAGAAGAAGCAGAAATCAAAGCTGGGTTCCCCATCATCCGCCCCGGCGTCGTCGCCCGCCCCGACCCCAAGCTCAGCCAGCGGAGGAGGAGGAGGAGGAGGAGGAGGAGGAGGCGGAGGAGGCGGCGGTCCCAAGAAGGCCTTCACGGGCAACTCCGAGACGCGCAGACACGAGACGGAAGGGGTCGACACGCAGCGCACCGACTCCAAGGTGCGCAACTCGTGCATCGGCCTCATCTACAACGGCATCGCGTACCTCAGCAGCGAGTGCTCGGGCGACATCATCGGCCGGGCCGTGGCGGTGGAGCACGCCGTCTTTGCGCACTTCAAGCACGAGGAGTCGGCCGAGTACAAGAAGAAGATCCGGTCCCTGTTTGCCAACCTCAAGAACAAGTCGAGCGGCGAGCTGCGGCGGCGCGTCCTCTCGGGCGAGATTTCGGCGCAAAAGTTTGCCACCATGACGGACGAGGAGCTCAAGAGCGAGGAGCAGCGCAAGATGGATGCCGAGCTGGAGAAGGAGAACATGAAGAAGGCGCAGGTGCCGCAGGAGCAGAAGAGCATCAGCGACAGCTTGGAGTGCAGCCGGTGCAAGATGAAGAAGGTGAGCTACACGCAGGCGCAGACGAGGAGTGCGGATGAGCCGATGACGACGTTTTGCGAGTGTATGAATTGTGGACACAGATGGAAGGTATGTTTTCCCCCTCGTTGGAGATCAAAATTTGAATGAAAGGACGCGTCAGGTGATGGCTAAACTTGTTTGTTTCTAGTTCTCTTGAAAGATGACAAGCACAGTTATGCTCTTGTGATTGTGATTGTACACTACGATACCACCCGGAGTAGGGGGGGAGAATGGAAGGAGATGAGCCGGGATTCAACGCAGCGAGCGGTACGAGAGGGTGATTGATTTGCATTTCGGTGAAGGGGGCGGGGATGTGGTTGGTTGGCGAGGGTCGGCGCGGAGAGAAGAACTAGAAAGAAGAGCAAAGGCAAAAGGTTTACAGCTACCAGGCCAGGCAATGGGCTGTGCCAGTCACGATACAAGTACAAGTACAGTCATTCAAGCTTCCGCAGCTTTTTTTTTTTTTTTTTTTTTTTTTTTTTTTTTACTTTTTTTGCAAATTTTTTTTTTTGAAAACCAAACGACGCATCGTCTGCTTGTTGCAGCGAGAGAGGCGATGTAATAAAAAAGTGTTACTTGAGGTGCTTAGGGAGGACGCGGAAGGGGGTGGAAGAAGAGGTGGGGGGTTGCTGGAAATACAACATAGACGCCTTGGCGTTCGATATATATATACTTGCCGTCTGCCTGTTTGAGCTTTCCCTTCCTAGGACGGCGTGTTCGTGCCGCGAACAGGGGAGGGGAGTGAGTGGTTTCTTTCGTGTGCTTCTCAACATGCTCATTATATATATACCTCTCTATATATATTTTCTTTATATGCTGTCTCTACTTGTGCCCTCCGCCCCGCCTCCCCGGGCGGAAGATGTATATCCGGCCTCGCGAGCCGTCACAACAGCCGGCCTCCATTCTGCAGGAAAGCCCAGCTCGGCAAACAAATCCATCGCCTCGTCCTTGTTTTCCGCACCAGCACCAGCACCAGCACCAGCACCCGTCTCCCTGATCCTCTTCCAGAACTTGCTCACGTGCCTGGCGCCCGAGTCGCACAGCATCGTCACCACCCTGCTCCGCTCGGGCAGGGCCATGGCCGTGACGACGGCGGCGACGCAGTTGACGGCGCTGCTGCTGCCCACGAAGAGGCCGTCCTTCTCGACGAGCCAGCGCGCCATGCGGCAGGCCTGCTCGTCGGTGACGCGGACGGCGTCGTCGATGAGGTCGCGCCCGGCCTCGAGGTTCGCCGTCACGCGGTTGACGCCGATGCCCTCGACCAGGGAGTCGACCTGCTGGCGGCGGCGGGTGCCCTCCCTCTCGGTCGGGGAGTACATGACGCCGTGCTTGATCCTATTGTAGAGGCCGCTGCCCTGGGGGTCGGCGAGGACGATCCTGACGGCCTCGGCGCCCGCCTCCGTCTTGAGGTAGCGCGCCACGCCGGATATGGTGCCGCCGGTGCCGGCCCCGGCGACGAAGGCGTCGAGACGGCCCCGCGTCTGGGCCCAGATCTCGGGCCCGGTCGTGGCGTGGTGCGCCCGCCAGTTGGCCTCGGACTCGAACTGGTTCGCGAAGAAGCCCCTGCTGCCGTCGCCGG
>SRQA01000557.1:0-20353 GCA_018360365.1 Claviceps citrina | reverse complement strand
TTTATATTACCTTTCCTTCCTTTCTCTTTATATCTTTTAATAGTATTCTAATGCCTATTAGCAGTAGTAATAGGGCTAGTTTATAATATTTAAAAAATATCCTCTAGCCTTATATTTCTTTTAGCTACTAAAATAAATTAATATGCCTTTAAATACAAATATAAACACATAAGCTAACAGACCCGCTTCTCTTATAATAAAAGATATAATAGTAATTCTTAACTATATTAATATAACCCTAACTATATAAGGTAACACCCTTATAGCTATATAATAGCGCTTTAATACTATATAGAAGCAGGAAGATACTACTATAGCTGTGATTTAGGCTATATAAGCTGCTACTAACTATATAATCTAATTTGCTACTACTACTACCTTAGCTATATCCCTTCCCTTACTTACTAATATAACCCTCCCTTCTAGGGTAACTAACCTTCCTTTACCTCCTACTATACTCCTAGTTTGCTATAAGCTAATTTTAATAGGCTTTACCTATAATAATAAATAATTTACCTTTAATACCTAGCGCTTCTTTATAATATATAAGCTATAAGTAAATTATAACTTTATTAGTTTTACTATAAACTAGTAAATATTTATTTACTAAAACCTCTTATCCTTTATTTAAGCTAAGGTTACCTTATTTTTTAAGAAGGGTAATCTTATTTACTATAACCTAGCTACCTTTCTAAACTATCTCTCTAAGCTTTACTTTAACCCTTATTACTATAAGATAGCCTTTACTAAACTTAACTAAATAAAGTAAGCTAGTAATAAATCCTTCTTTGCTTTCTTTATTTACTTTAAGTAAAAACTCTCCCTTACTAGTAATATAAGCTAGAATAATAAGGTTTATCTTACTAAGCTATGCTATATACTTAATAAGTAAATATATAGTATATATATTAGCTATAGTATCTCCTATAATAGCTATAATACTATTATAAAGTAATACTATACTATTACCTTAAACCTTAAGACCTTTATACTTAAGAATTACTTCTACACTAGGCATCTAATAAATCCTCTAGCCTAGCATTACTATACTACTAACTATAAGGGGGATATAGCTATATCTAGGGTAAATACTATAAAAACCTAGGGTAAAGGTAGGAAAAAAAAAAAGCTAAAAGCTAAGGATATAGCCTTCCCCTTTACTTAAGCATAAGCTAAGTAAGTAACTAACTAGGAAATAACACATTACTAGGAGTCTAGTGCTTGCTTATACTATAGAGAGATAGGTTATATAGCTTATAACTACTCCTTCCTTCCCTTTTTTTAGCCTAAGGTTTATATTTAGTAAGCTATTACTAAGGCTAATAACTATAAGTATAAGGAGGAGAAGGAGAATAAAATAAGAAAAAACTAGCTCTTATAGTAAGTCTTGTGTAAGGGCTTCTAGGCTTTATTATATAGCAGACTTTAGGTTAAAAGGAAGTAAAGTTAATAAAGTATAATAAAATTTATAAATATATAAATTACCTAGTGTTTTTTATTCCTATTCTCTTTAACTTATTCTTCTTTATAAACACCCTAATTAACTATAGCTATAAGTACTATAGTATTATTAGTAAGTCTACTGCTTAATAGCTAGGCCTTAAGCTTATTTAGCTGCCTTTAAGGTGCTAGGTAAGGACTACTATTAAGGTTTAATAGCAGGGATAATAGGCACTTAAGAGGGAGTCTAGTATTACTTACCTTGCCTACGCTATAATTAATATTAATAGCTAGTAGTTATTTATTTACCTTTATATAGTCCTAGGCCTTGCCTAAGATATAATCTTTAGCCTACTATAAATAAAACACTATAATATTACCCTTTATACTACTTAGTAGGAGCTAATAGTAAGCATAGTAAAAGGCCTTATAATATAAAAGTCCTTAAGTTACGCCTAGGGCAAGGCTATATAGGGTATAATAAGGTCTACCTTTATAGCTATAGCTAAGTAGGCTTGCTACCTTTAGGATATAACTATTTAGTTTATAAGTACTAGCTTATATAAGTTAATATTTATCCTTTAGGTTACCACGCCTAAGTTATAACCTAAGGACCCCTATATAGCCCTACTAGCTAAGCTTTATAACTTTACTAATCTTTTTAATAAGTCTAAGGCAAACGCTCTCCTACCCTATTATAGCACCTTAAACTACTATATTTATCTTTATAAGTCTCCTAATAAGTCTCTCCCCTCTCTCCCTTAGGGCTTATTATACTTTATACCTTAAAACTAGTTACTTAAACTCTAGTAGTAGCTTATAAAGCTCTTAGATAAAGGATAGATCTAAGCTAGCTTTTTTTTAGTAGCTACTCTAGTTTTCTTAGTTAAGAAGGCTAGTAGGGGCTAGTAGTTTTATATAAATTACTATACTTTTAATAAAATTATAAAGTAAGACTACTACCTATTACCTCTTATTAAAGAAACCCTTTGCTCTCTAGCTTATATATAATAGTTTACTAAGGTAAACGTTTAGGTAGCTTTCTATAAGCTATAGGTTACTAAGAGGGATAAGGCTCTTATAGCATTCTAAATATAGTTTAAGCTATTTAAGTAGCTTATTTACTCCTTTAGCCTAGTGAGTGCGCCTGCTACTTTCTAGTATTATATTAATAATGCCCTTAGTAATACCCTTAGTAACTTTATTATAGCATACTTAGATAATATTCTAGTTTATTCTAATAGCTTAAGGCATAACTATTTACGGAAGGTTTGCGTGGTTTTTAGCTGCCTATAGGCGGCAGGCCTTTACCTTAACCTTAATAAGTTTATTTTTACTACCTAATAAGTCTACTACCTTAGGTATATTATTATAGTAGGCAAGAGCGTACGCCCTAACCCTACTAAGGTCTAGGCTATTTAGGACTAGGCAGCCCTAATAAAGCTATAGGGTATATATAGCTTTCTTAGTTTTGTGAATTTTTACTATAACTTTATTCTAAATTTCTCCTAAGTTACTAACCCCCTTTATAATCTTATAAAGAAAGGTATCCCCTTTATTTAGGGGCAGCGGAAGGCTTATACTTTTAATAAGCTTAAGTGCCTTTTTATTTTAGACCTAATCCTAGCTTAATAGGACCCTAACTAGGATATAATAGTTAAGGTAGACTGCTTTAGTATTGCCCTTAGTAATTACTTCCTCTAGCTCTAGATAGATAGTATTTAGTACCTTATTACCTACTACTTAGCCTAGCTAACCCCCCCTTAGTAAAACTATACTATTTATAATAAGAAGCTTCTAGCTATTATCTCCTACCTTAAGGTATAGTTAGCTAAGCTCTAGGGTGTTTCTAAGCCCTTTATTATCTATACTAATTATAAGAGCCTTAAGTACTTTATAACCCCTAAGATTATAACTAAGCATTAGGCTTACTAAGCTAAGACACTCTTATAGTATTATTACTACCTACAATACTAACCTACATAGCACTAGTAGTATACTAATACACTCTCCTAATAGGGCTAGGATAAGGTAGGGCTAATCCTATAGTATAGCCACCTCCTTTAACCTTTATTTATCTAGGCTATTTTTATAAGTAACCTTAACCCTTTTAGTACTAATATAGCGCTACCCTCTAGTAACTAAGTCTTTTCCTCTCCCTACCTTTAGGTACTTTAGGATATAGTAGTTACTTATAATATAATATACTACTACTGCCTTACTACTATTTATAAGAATATATAATAATTCCCTATAAAGGCTAAGATAAGAGAGTAGATTATAAACTATAGTATTAGCGCTTATAAGGTGCTTTAGTTCTATAGCTAAATATAAGTACCTTAATAAAAGCTATTAATAATTACTTTTATCTAGGAGTACTATAAGTTACTAGTAGCAAGCTATTTAGGTTATAACACTATCTTCTAAACCCTTTAGTAATAGTTTTACTAGGCAGGCATATCCTAGGACATTGCCTACTATGTCTAGAATTATTACTATTATAGTAGCTATAAAAGCTACTAGTAGTAGTAAGGCCTCCTAAAACCCCTCCCTATTCCTAACTACTTCTAGTCCTAAATCTTAGTTAACTTTATAATAAGCCTACCTATACGCAGGCTATCTAATCCCTCTTTCTTTATAGTAATTATAGACTGCTTTTCTAAGTTTATTTAGCTTAAGGCTATAACTAGTATCTTTACTAAGGCATGCGCGAAGAGGTTTAAGATATACTAGTAATAGTTTTATAAGTTCCCTACCTTTATTATTACTAACTATAGCTTAGACTAGCTAAGTAAGTTCTAGACTACCTTATACTTAATTATTAAGACTAAATAATTACTTTCTACCTCCTACTACCCCTAAACTAATAGGGGTATAAAGCAGGCTAACTAGGAGGTATAAGCTATCCTATATCTTTATATTTCCTTCTTATAGTTTAATTAGCCTAAGCACCTAGTAATATACTAGCTTATGCTTAATAATTAAGCTTCCTTTATTACTAGCTTTAGTCTAAACTAGCTACTTTATAAATATAATATTAATTTAGTTTAAATTCTTATAGACCTTACTTCTAGCGCTACTATAGGCATAGGATAGGCAGCCTAGTTTACCTTATAACTTTAGGAGGCTTCTAAGCTAGCCTAGGTAGCTATTACCTTTACTTAGTAATAATAATAAAATAATATAGCTACCTCCTATTACCCTATAAAGTAGTTCTAGGTTAAGGACTAAGTATAGCTCTCTTTTTATTATATTAAAACTAACTACCCCTCTAAAAAGCTAGACTAGGTAGTAGCTAAGTATTATATTATAGCTATTCCTATACTACTAATAGTCTATATTAATATACCCTAGGGTATTTACCTTATCTTCTATATTAACTTTATTAAGCATGCTACTACTAATTTGCTCCCTAGCTAGCCTTAGTGTAATACATGCCTAGGGCTTGTGTAGGTATAAAATAATAAGAATAATAAGCTTTATAAGAAATACTAGGTTAAGAAAGTGCTAGTAGCTTATAATATATAGGGCTATAGGCACTATTAGGATATTTTTATTAAATAAGTAGGATACTTAATGCTAATATAGAAGCCGCTTAAGAACCTAGTAGACACACAAGCCCTAGTAGACTATAAGGTAGAATAAAGTAGTATATAATATAATAATAGTCCCTAATAGGTTCTTAAATAAAGTTCTCTTATAAAGCTATATATATTTATTACTTAGGGCCTAACTTACCTTAAATTAGTCTTCTTTCCCCTCTCTCTTACTTACCCTTCTTTCTTTCCTACCTTAGTAAACCTTATATTAGTTACTAGGTAACTTTAGGGGTAGCTTATTATTATAAGGGTTAGGGGAGGAGGTATTATATTATATTTAAAATAGTGCTATTAAGATTACCTATATATCCCTCTTATCTCTCTCTTAGTAGTATTAATAGCTCTTTAGTATATGCTCTTATAGGGTATATTAAGGGTATTAGGGGGTATTTAGTAATTCCTCTACCTATAGGCTAGGCCTATAGGATTACTATAGCAGCTATATAACACTCTATAGTATTACTATTTACTCCTTTATAGCTCTTTATATAGCCCTAAAGGACTATATAGTATACTACTAGTAGCTAGCTATAGCCTAGGTATTTTACTCCCCCTACGCAAATAGCATACTTCTAAGCTAGGTAAGGGGTTAGACTAGTAGCTATATAGTACCCTAAATAAGGGCGCTAGGGGATATAAAGAATAGGTTAGTAGCTATATTACTAGGTAATATAAGCATAGTACTTCTTATAATAAGCATATTATTAGTAGGTATAGTAATAGTAGGGGCGTTATAAATAGTCTAAATAGTAACTAGGGCATACTTAGTATAGTAGTATAGGTTAGTAAATTTATTACCTAGGGCATAGAATTTAGGTATTAAAATAGTAGCTATTTAGATTTACTAGGTCCCCTTATAATATACCTCTAGTATAATAATAGCATAGCCCCTAGCTATAGCTTATATTAAGGCGTGTATAGTATGCCTAATATAGGGATTAGCTACTAGTATATATATATCCTATATATATTTCTAGCAGCCCTTTTAGTAGCTCTTATATAACTTCCTATAGGGACTATGCTTATAGTCTAGTTTGCCTAATTAGATAGTAATAAGAATATACTAAATATAAGGTAGGTTAATAGTTATAGGTATAGTATTACCCTCCTTATTAAAGTCTTTTTTTATAATAAACTTGCCTAGGGCCTATGCCTAGTGCTAGTATAAGAGTAGGATATTACCTTATACACTAAGAAGTAGTTATAGGGGCTAGCATAGTATACCTAAGGGAGGCTATAGTAGCTATAGGTATATATAAGTAGCTAGGGCAGGTAGGGGCTACTTACTAATATTCTAGAAGCTATATAAGGGAAATAGTGCCTAGGCATAGCCTAGGTAGTATAATAATAGTAGGTACTATAGTAGTAATAGGCCTTAGGGTAGCTATAATATAGTAAGTAACTAGGCATAGGATTTAGTAATATAAAATAAGCTTAGAAATAATAATAAGTCTATAAGAAAGTAATAAGTAATAGACTAAAAACTCTTTATAATAAGGGGGATAAAGAAGAATAGTTAGTAGGACTCTAAGGGCAGATAAAATAAGGTTTTTATACCTCTAATAAGCGTTTAATATAGCATTATCTAGTCTAGGTGTTATGCGCGAATAATAATAATTATAGGTTCTTATAATACTAGCTAGCTATACTAGCTATTAATAGCTTGCTTCTTATGCCTAATATAAGCGCTTTACTCTAACTAAGTACTAATATTAGGCGGGTTACTTAGACATAGTCTAACTACTAGTAACTATTAATAGCCTATATCTTGCTTTTATACTAGCTATTTAGTATAGTATATTATGCTTACACCATGCTTATTATATTTATTATATTACTTATTTGCACTACCTAGTAAGGTTTATAGTTTTATTTAGTTTTATATTCCTTTATTTTAGTCTACTTGCTTATCCCTAGACTATCTCCTTAACTTACTAGTCTAGTGCTTATCCTAGCTAGGCTAGCTTACCTCCCCTAGCAGTGTTAATACTTATCTCCTAGCTACTATAGATATAATAGGGATATTTTATTTATTAATTTACTTACCTATAGCTTTTTCTTACTAACCTAACGCTTTTATATAGGCAGCGTCTATATAGCATAGCTACTGCCTAGGGCGGAAGGCTATATAATAGTATTAGGCTTTACCTAATATAAGGCTAATATAGGTGCGTATTAGTAGTTATGCGCACCTTGCCTTACGTGTAGGGCTTATATATAATAACAGGGGGGGTATCTATAGCAAGGGTATAAAGGGGGCATAATAGGGTTTTTGTGTTACCTTTCCTTCCTTTCTCTTTATACCTTTTAATAGCATTCCAACGCCTATTAGCAGTAGCAATAGGGCTAGTCTATAATAGCTTCTATTAAACTATATTGCCTTTTTACTACTAAAGTTAGCCTAGAAAGGAAGATAATTAGATAAAGCTTATCGCTACTAATATCCTTGCCTAGAATGCTTACGCTATCTTATTTAATAGTAAGTTAGAAGGTATACAAGCTAAATCCCTCTTTATATGCGTTAACCTTAAAGAATAGAGGTTAGTTAGGGTTATAGTGCTATAAAAGGATCTTAGTGTATAGGAGCCCTTAAATAGCTTTAAAAGACGCTATCTCCTGCTTAGTTAGTGTAAAGGTTACCTTTTAAGCTACGCGTTTCCGCGCCTGCTTTAAAGCGCTAACTAGAAGCTTATTCTTCTTATAAAGCTTATAAAAAATAGCGGACTTCTTATCCTAGAGAGGCTGTATATAAATATTAAACTATAGAATGCCTGCTCTAAGGAAACTAGCTATTTTAATAAAGGTTTCTAAGGTTATAAGCATAGTTAGTATCTAGAGATTCTTAAAGGCCTTAATATAGTTACTTATGTTAGTAATACTATCCGCATTTATAATAAATCCTAGTAACTAGATAAAGGGATACCTAATAAAGGATTTCTTTGTAGTAATATATAAGCGGCTATCCTTAAGGATTTTAAATATAATCTTAAGGTGCTTTAGGTACTTCTCTAAAGTATTAGAGAAGATAGTAATATTATTAATATACACACAAACAAAGGCATAATGCTTGCGGAATAACCTATTTATAAAGCGTTATGTGTATATAGGAGAATTCTTATATTCTTATATTATAACATAGGATATCTTAATCCTATGCTTAGAGAGAATAGCTATTTTATTCTAGTATTCCTTCTAAACTAGAAGCTAGTTAAAGAATCTAAAGGTATTAAGGAGGGAAATCTAAGCCTTTCTATAAGTATTCCTTATAATATTACCTTAGTTAGGCAGGGGATATATATTAGGAATAGTAATACTATTTACTAGCCTTATATTAATTACTATATAACCTCTAATCTTTTTCTTAGTGTTATGCTAGATAATAAAGCTAGGATAAAGGCATAAAGCCTTCTCTCCTCCCCTAAGATAGAATACCTTACTAGCCTTATGTTTTTTATTAAAGATTTTGCTAAACTTCTTAAAATTCTTATAGCTAAGGTTATAAACCTAGGAGAGCTTAATCTAGTTTTACTAGTTATTAATAAAATTAATATATATATAGTCTTCCTCTAGCATAGGTATAATGCCTTAGTTATAGTATATATTATATTTATTAGTAAGTTCCGCGAGCTTAGCTATAGCAATAGAGTTAATATTAGTAATTTTCATGCTAAATTTATTTGTAATAAATAGGATATTATCTAGATAGGAGATGCTATAAGATAGGACGCCTTTGTTAACTACTTTTAGATTAAGGTTATTAGGACCCTCCTTTAGGTTATTAATTTTAATAGTAGAGAAGATATCTTCTAGTTTTAGTGCTTTAGTATGCTCCTTATTAAGAACTATATCCTACTTATAGAAGGCTATAAGGTTATGAATATTCTTAATTATATAGTTAGAGTCTACAGAATCTATACCTTTTAGCTAACCTAGTTACTAGTATTTCTTAATATAAATTAGCTAGTTTATATAGTTAGTAATAGGTATAAATTTTAACTATTTATCTTTAAGGAAACTATTATAAATATAGTGGTTTCTTAAGTAAAAGTAGTAGATGCTTATCCCCTAATCTTTAAGGTCCTTCTAGTAGACTTATAGAAGTTATGTGCGGCCTAGCGCAATAGTAATGCTATATACAAACATTACCTTTCTTATTAAAACCTTATAGGCAGGACAAAAGATCCTTACTTATATAGTTATATTATAAACAAAGCAGAAAACTACCTTTAGATTTATAAAATTAATCTTAATGCTATAGTTATATATAAACTTTATACTAATTAGTAGTTTTAGGGCAAGCTTCTCTATTATATTAGCCTTTATAGTAAAGTAGCTAGAAACCGCCTTGCCTTTAGCTTTGCCTTTAATATAAAAATTAAAAGTTATAGTTTTAGTAATAAAAAATAAGGATTTTACGCTATTTACTAGTTTAGGCGTCTATTTCTCTTATTTTATATTATAGCTATATTACTAGAGCTATTCCTTATTCACAAGTATAAATAAAGTGCTAGTATTTATATATACTTTATAGTCTTTTCTTTAGTTATTAAAGTAAAGGGGGATCTTAAGGTATATAATGCTCTTTTTCTTACTAGTAACTTCTAGCTAATAAGGGCAGGAGACTGCCTTAATTACCTAGCTATTTATAAGCCCTAAGAAGGTCTTAGCTTTTAGCTTTGCAGGTAAGGCAGGGATATTTATATAAAAGGCGTCTATAAAGTATAAGTTCTCTTTATTATTACTGCTGCTATTAACTCCTTATTTAATAATATAAAACCTAAATACCTTAAGGTAAGTCTCTTAGGCTTTAATATTAGAGTAGTTATAAACTTTAATATAATTTGTAGGATCTCCCTCTCCCCCTTTTAGGGCTTATATTCTAAATATTCTAGGGTAGCATTCCTATTAGTTATAAGGGTAGGGAGGCAAAGATATATATTAGCAGGATTCCCTATGTGCTTTAGTTAATTTTACTAGCTTACTATTTATCCTAGTAGTAGGCTTATCTTTACTATTAATATTCTTAGACTACTATAGCTTATATTTATTACCTCTATATAAGGGGTCTCTTCTAAAGGGTAGAAAGTAGCCTTAATAGTAAGTATTATTATGCTTACTTCCTAGGTAATAGCATTACTCTTAGCTAGGGGAGAAATAATATTACTCTTACCTAGGTAAAAAATAATAATATTTAGGTTGCCCCTATCTCTAGGGGCTATAACTATTCTCTTAGTAGTTATAGTAGCTAGGAGGTTAATTTTAATAAGTATTAATGCTAGGTTTTGTGAAGTCCTCCCTATTAGAGTCTAGGTTAGTTGTGTAATATATAGAATCTATAGTCTTGCCCTTATTAGTGTGTTAGTAAGCCTTGCCTTTAAGAAAGAAATCCCTTAAGTCTTGCTACTTACTATTAATAAGTTTAATATAAGCATTCTTATAGTTAGTTTCTACTAGAGTTAGGCAGAGTTACTAGAGTTTAGCGCAGAGCTTATAGTATAAGCGTATTAGTAACTAAAGGTTACTAGATTCTCTATTTGCTTTAGAATAGTAAAAGACCTTTATAGCAAAGTCTTATAATAAAGCGTTAGATAAGATATCTTTCTAGGTGAATTTAGCTTAATTAAGCTATATAATAGTATCCTAGATCTTAATACTAAATTCCGCCTTAAGTATAGTAAAGATATTATTAAGACTACTAAAGATAGTAGCCTTCTCCTTATTATTAAGGTATTACTAGTACTAAATTAGCGCAGTACTATAAAAGAGATACTAGATTTAGTTTTAGATTTGTTCCTAATAGTTAGGTCTAGCATAACTATAGTAGTCTTTAATAGCTTAGATCTAGAGGTCTATATTACTAAAGATAGCAGCCTTGCCTTTATGTGTAATAGCCTTACTATTAATCTTAGTAGGGTCTATCTTTAGTTATAGGTATCTAATATTACTAAGTTTCTATAAAGGGTCTAATAGCTAGTTAGAGGCCGTGCTAGAGTAGGTCTTAGCGGACTAGCTATAGGGTTAGTTATTTATTCTATAGGGTACTATAGGCAAGTGTGTATAACTTACACTATAAGCAAGGTATTATATAAGTAGCGTAATAATATTATTCTTATGTGATTTTGCTTTACAAAATTTAGATTATATATAAGTCCCTTAGTTATAAGAGGAATCCACTCTCTATAGGCCTATACTATCTAATCTTCTAGTGTTTGCCCTAGTGTTAGATATAGTAAAGGATATAGCGAGTTATCTAGTATTAGATATAAAGCCCTACCTATTTAAAGCAATAGGTAGCTAGGCTAATTTCGCTAGGAGTTATAGTTATTTAGCTAAAGTTTACTTTGTAAGAAAAGTAGTAGTTATTATTTTAATAGTTTAGTTAAGGGCTTCCGCCTGCTAGCAGTAGAATTCCTTAAGGCTTGCTTAGTAGTGCTACTATATATAGAGTATTAGTTACTAGATATGTTTAATATTACTAAGCTAACGCTACTTTCCTTAGGTATTAGCGCTTATAGCTAGGAAAGTTAGCTTAGGAGGGTGTCCCTTATGCTAAGGGGGTAATTGCCTCTTATTTTAGTTAAATCCTACTTAGCTTACTAAAATAGTAAATATAACTATTAGATTTTTAGTGATTTAGTATAAGGCTAGGAGTCCTAGGGGTGTTCCTATATTAGAATTAGCGCTATAGTAGGGGCCTTCCTACAAGGAGAGGGTATTATCCTTAGTTATTAGTGTGTTAAGATTTAGGGTCTCTAGCTATCCCTCTATTTAGTTATCTAAGTTATTCCCCGTGGGTTTATTATCTTTAAGCATTCTAAAGGTTCCTATTCTAAGGCTATCTTTAGCAAGTACTAGGCTAGGTCTAGTAGGTAAGATAGTAAGCTTTAGTAGAGAGATTATTACTAGATTTAAAGTTATATCTAAAACATTAAGCAAACTATTAGATTTAGCAGTTTTAATAGTCTTTTTTACAGTCCTCTACTCTAAAGCAACTACTAATAGGTCTATAGGATTCTAGTAAGCTAGCTATAGTATAATAATAGGTTTAGGTTATAGCTAAAGTTACTTATTAAGATACTAGTATCTTACGAGAGCTTTAAGGGTTTTAGCATTCTCTTTTAATATAAAAGGTTAGTTCCTAGCGCAAACTTTAGGGTATTCTTAGTGGAAAGCCTAGAGTTAGTGTACTTATTATATTTATTTTTTTAATATAAAGCTTTTAATATAAAGGAAAGGACTAATACACTAATCTTATAGGTTTCCTTTAGTTATTAATATAAAAATTATAGTTTCTTACGGAGCGCCTAGGGCGGACAAAAGAAATAGTAATTACTACTACTTATTACATATTAGTTCTCTTACACATAAGGGGGAAGTCTACTAGTTAGGTAGGACTTTGTTATAAAGGTTATAAAAGGTGTTACACCTTACACCTTAGTTATAATAAGTGCTAAAGTGTACGTAGTATATATATAAGTGTATAATTAATAATTGTCTACCTAAGTCTAGCTAAATCCCTCCTTTATAGTAAGGGTACCCACGTATTTGTGGAGGTCCCTTCTAGACCGTAACAAGTAGTAGTTTTATAAGTTCTCTACCTTTATTATTACTAACTATAGCTTAGACTAGCTAAGTAAGTTTTAAACTACCTTATGCTTAATTATTAAGACTAAATAGTTACGTTTTACCTCCTACTACCCCTAGACTAATAGGGGTATAAAGTAGGCTAACTAAAAGGTATAGGCTATCCTATATTTTTATATTTTCTTTTTATAGTTTAATTAGCCTAAGTACTTAGTAGTATGCTAGCTTACGCTTAATAATTAGGCTTCCTTTATTACTAGCTTTAGTCTAAACTAGCTGCTTTATAAATATAATATTAATCTAGTCTAGGTCCTTACAGACCTTACTTTTAGTGTTATTATAAGCGTAGGATAGGTAGCTTAGTTTGCCTTATAACTTTAGAAGGCTTCTAAGCTAGCCTAGGTAGCTATTGCCTTTACTTAGTAATAATAATAAAATAGTATAGCTACCTTCTATTACCCTATAGAGTAGTTTTAGGTTAGGGACTAGGTATAGCTTTTCTTTTATTATATTAAAACTAACTACCCCTTTAAGAAGCTAGACTAGGTAGCGGCTAAGTACTATATTATAGCTATTCTTATACTACTAATAGTTTATCTTAATATATCTTAGGGTATTTACCCTGTCTTTTATATTAACCTTATTAAGTATACTACTACTAATTTACTCCCTAGCTAGCCTTAGTATAATATATACCTAGGGCCTATATAGGTATAAAATAATAAGGATAATAAGCTTTATAAAAAATACTAGGTTAAGAAGGTGCTAGTAGCTTATAATACATAGGGCTATAGGCACTATTAGGATATCCTTATTAAATAGGTAAGATACTTAATACTAATATAAGAGCTACTTAAGAACTTAGTAAATATATAAGCCCTAGTAAACTATAAGGTAAAATAAGGTAGTATATAGTATAATAATAGTCCCTAATAGGTTTTTAAATAGGGTTCTCTTATAAAGCTATATATATTTACTACTTAGGGCCTAACTTACCTTAAATTAATTTTCTTCTCTCTCTTTCTTACTTACTTTTCTTTCTTCCCTACCTTAGTAAACCTTATATTAATTACTAGGTAACTTTAGGGGTAGCTTATTATTATAGGGGTTAGGGGAGGGGGTATTATACTATATTAAGAATAGTATTATTAAGATTACCTATATATCCCTTTTATCTCTCTCTTAGTAGTATTAATAACTCTTTAGTATATGCCCTTATAAAGTGTATTAGGAGTATTAAGGGGTATTTAGTAATTCCTTTACTTATAGGCTAGGCTTATAGGATTACTATAGTAACTATATAATACTTTATAGTATTATTATTTGCTTCTTTATAGCCCTTTATATAGCCCTAAAGAATTATATAGTATGCTACTAGTAGCTAGCTATAGCCTAGGTGTTTTGCTCTTTTTATATAAATAGTATGCTTTTAAGCTAGGTAAGGGGTTAGACTAGTAGCTATATAGCACCCTAAATAAAAGTGCTAGGGGATATAAGGAATAGGTTAGTAGCTATATTACTAGGTAGTATAGGTATAGTAATTTCTATAATAAGTATATTATTAGCAAGTATAGTAGTAGTAGGGGCGTTATAAATAATTTAGATAGTAACTAGGGTATACTTAGTATAGTAGTATAAGTTAGTAAATTTATTACCTAGGGCGTAAAATTTAGGTATTAAGATAGTAGCTATCTAGATCTACTAGGTCCCCTTATAATATACCTTTAGTGTAATAATAGCATAGCCCCTAGCTATAGCTTATATTAAGGCATGTATAGTATGCCTAATATAGGGATTAGCTACTAGTATATATATATCTTATATATATTTTTAGTAGCCTTTCTAGTAACTTTTATATAACTTTCTATAGGGACTATGCTTATAGTTTAGTTTACCTAATTAAATAGTAATAAGGATATACTAGATATAGGGTAGGTTAATAGTTATAGGTATAGTATTACCCTTTTTATTAAAGTCTTTTTTTATAATAAACTTACTTAGGGCCTATGCCTAGTGCTAGTATAAGAGTAGGATATTGCCTTATATACTAAGAGGTAGTTATAAGGGCTAGTATAGCATGCTTAGAGAAGGCTATAGTAGCTATAGGTATATATAAGTAGCTAGGGCAGGCAGGGGCTGCTTACTAATATTCTAGAAGCTATATAAGGGGAATAGTACCTAGGCATAGCCTAGGTAGTATAGTAATAGCGGGTATTATAGTAATAGTAGGCCTTAGGGTAGCTATAATATAGTAAGTAACTAAGCATAGGATTTAGTAATATAAAATAAACTTAGGAATAATAATAAGTTTATAAGGGAGTAATAAGTAATAGAATAAAAACTCTTTATAATAGGGGGGATAGAGGAGGATAGTTAGCAGGACTTTAGGGGCGGATAAGATAAGGTTTTTATACCTTTAATAGGTGTCTAATATAGTATTATTTAGTCTAGGTGTTACGTATAAATAATAATAACTATAGGTTCTTATAATACTAGCTAGCTATGCTAGCTATTAATAACTTGCTTCTTATGCCTAATATAAGCGCCTTACTCTAACTAAGTACTAATATTAGGCGGGTTGCTTAGATATAGTCTAACTACTAGTGCTTGTTAATAGCCTATGTCTTGCTTTTATACTAGCTGTTTAGTGTAGTATATTATGCTTATACTATATTTATTATATTTACTATATTACTTATTTGCGCTACCTAGTAGCGTTTATAGTTTTATTTAGTTTTATATTCCTTTGTCTTAATTTGCTTGCTTATCCCTTGTGAGAGACGTCGTGGCTAGGCAGTAGCGAAAAGGCGTATATTATATTATAAAAGGACTTAAGCTTACTAAGCAAGAATAGTGCGCGCACGCGTCGCTAGATATGCTAGCCGCATGCGCAAGCCCTAGGCATTAGCTAGGGATTCTTTATAATATTACTAGGCAATCTAGCATAGCCTATCTTATAGGGCTATACCTTATAATTACCCCCTTACTTTTAGGCTAGGCTTCTAAACAGCCTTGCTAGCTATCTAACACCTCCTTGCTAGTTACTATCCTATAGCATTATAATAAATAATAATAATAATAATAATATATTAGATTACCTAGCATATAATATAATAGTATAAAGTCTGCCTACTTTCGCCGCCTATTCTATCTTATAACTATTACCTTTTTATAATACTATTTTTTTCTATATTTACACTTATACTCCTATCTAAACTTCCTACTAATTTACTAGTTAATTACTACTAATATTATAGCTTTGCTTTTAAAAGAATATACTTATATATATTATGCCTATACTAAACTTAATAAACTTAAGGGTAACTATAGTACTAAGCTAGTAGTCTTAATAATTAAGTATAAATTTACTATAAATTTAACCTTATTTAGCTATAATAAGGTATTTAAGTACTATATTTAGTATAAGAATTATAATAATATATATAAGATAGTATATATTCTTTATACTATAGTTTTCTATGCTTTTGCTAATTCCTATCCTTAGTATTACCTAACCCTTACTAGTAACTTTACTAATTTAGTAAAGCTTTTAGGCTAAACTAGGTCTTTACTAGCTAAGCATACTCCTCCTACTAAGGAGAAGGAGAATAATAATAATAATAAAAATAATATTACTAGTAATAATAAAAAGGAGGAGAAGAAGGAAATTACTACTCCCTTACTAGCTATTTACTACTATACCTATACTACTACTGCTTATACTATTATTACTATTACTCTCTTAGTCCTATTCCTATATTCTAATAACTTTTACCTTAGGGTTACTTATAGCTTACTTAACTTACTATATAGTTTTATTTATACTAATATAGCTTACTATATTACTTTTAGGCTAACTAAGGCAGTAAAAGGGCATTAGGTATATAGCTTCTTACTTATTATTTACTCTTTATTTCCTAATATTTTTATAGGCTACTTTTATAGTATACTACTAGTATATTATTTTATAATAGTATCTTACTACTATAATATATAGTCTAGCGCTATTGCCTAGAATTATAAGTATTTTATAATATAATTACCTTTATTTACCTTATTTTTTGCTAATAAATATGCCCCCTTAGGCTAACTATAATAATGCCCTTATAGTCTAGAAGGCCTAGATAAAGTTATATTTATATCCTAAGGACCTAGGGTATCTCCCCTAGGTAATTACTATTTACTAGTTTTTCGCCTTAGTTAAGGGGTTACTTAATAAGGAAGAAGACTATAATAAGTTTGCTAGTTCTATTACTAGTATTATAATAAGGACTTTTCTAGTAGATATTCCTATAGTGTAGGGGGTGTTTCTTTTGTTTTTTAGGGGTGGTTTTAGGGTTTTAATTAATTTTTTTTTATTTTGTTTTTAATATATAAATAGTATACTAAATAATAGCTAGTGTTTTTTAGGAGCTTATTATTCCCTTTTTATTAGTAACTATATCTTTTTTTTATATACTACTATTAGCTATAGTACGTTTACATTCTTATTTAGGACTTATTAATTATATTTACTTAGCTATTCCTTCTACTTTACTAGGTAATAAGTCTTTTCTTTAACTATTTTCTATTCTTTAATTTCTTTAACTTAGTAGTGTTTATTTTCTTCTTTAAGGTCTAGTATGTTTGCTTATGTATTTATACTATCTTTATAGTAATTTTATAGCTTAAGTAAGCTAATATAAAATATATTATATAAGTAGCTATACTTTTCTAGTAGTACTAGTCTATATACTTGCTTCCTAATTACCTAAATAACGCAAAAGGGTCCTAAAAATCTAGAGGTTAGCTTATGTTTTGCTTCCTTTACCTTAATATTCTAGGCTAATAATAATATAAGGTCCCTATGCTTAAATACTAGTAGTAGTGTGTGTTATTTATTATAGTATTTTACTTAGGATTTGCTAGCCTTTTACTATATCTTTTAAAGTTATTTATATACTTCCTATAGCTTTATTACTTAGGCCTTTGCCTCTAGCACCTCTCCCCTAGTAGTCTTATCCCTAAGACTAAGGTAAAATTTAGGATAATACCTTATAAGTATATAGTAAGGAGCAAGGCCTATTAATTAGTTAACTATATTATTATAAGCAAATTAAGCCTATAGTAGTAGCTTTAGCTATACTAGTTAGTTTTCTTTAATAAAGTAATAAAGGTAATGTTTAAGGACTTAGTTTATTTATTTTATTTAACTATTAGTTTGCGGGTAAAAAGCTATAGAAAGCCTCTGTTTTATCTTAAAGTAAAAACATAGCTTAGACTAGAATTTGCTTGTAAATACTAATCCTCTATCTAATATAATGCCCTTTAGTATGCTAAATTTTAATTTAATTTTTATATAGAAGGTCTTTGCTAGCTTAGTAGTATTAATTATAATAGTAATAGGAAAGAATATAGAATACTTAGTAAATTAGTTTATAATTACTAGGATTAAGTTAGTTTCTTGCTTATAGTAGAATGCTTATAGTAATCCTATAATAAAGTCTATTAATACTTTAACTTATAGTTACCTTAGTATTAGAAGTAATTTAAGCTTTTAATATAGCTTATACTATCTTACTATAACACGCTAATATTTAGTATAATTAGACATATAGTCCGCTACTACCTTCTATAGGCTAGGCTAGTAGAAATTATATTATAGTAATTTAATTATTTAGTTAATACTAAAGTAACTAGCTAAGGGATTATTATAGTATAGCTATAGAAGCTCTACCTATAAGATAGGGTCCTAAGGTACTACTACCTAGTTATTATATATTAGGAGGCTATATATATTATATCTTTATATCCTAGCATTTCCCCTCCTTTTTACTGCCTCTTAGGCCTAGCTACTTATTTAAAGGTTTTAGTTATAGTCCTAAGCTATCTTTAGTAGATAAGCTAGTAACCTATCTATAGTATAGTTATGTAAATTTAATAATATAATAGCTACCTAGATTTTATATAATTTAACGCTAAAAATATATCCTACTTTAGCTATAAATTTATTAGCTACTAGCTTATACTTTACTAGCATCCTAGTAGCTACCTTACTTATCTAAACCCTAAGATTATAAACTAAAGCATTTTCCTCTCCTAAAGGCATTTTACTATATTACTACTAATCCCCTATAACTAGAGTATTTTCCTCTCCTAAAGGCATTTTACTATATTTTCTCTTAAGTATTATAACCCTTTTTGCTTCTTTTATAAGATATATCTCTCTAGGCTTATTAGCCTCCCTATTACTTAGGGTAAATAAAAACTTCTTTTATAAGTTAAGTAATAGCCTTAAATTTATTAGTGTTTTGCTATTATAATCTAGCTATTTTAATAGTATATTAGTAGGGTTGCTTTTACTTAGTTTATATTTAATAATAAAGTTAAAAGGTAATAGGAATATATACTATTATACTTGCTTACTATTTAGCTTTAGTAGCCTTATAAAAGTCTAAAGGTTATAGTAGTCTAATAAGACTTTAACTAAATTCTTTACCCCTTTAATATAGTATTACTAGTATTTAAATAACTTAACTATTATAAAGAGCTCTTAGTTAGTAGTACTATAATTTCTTTTTGTGTTTATAAACTTCCTTAACTAGAATACTATAGGGTAGTATTGCTTATTATTATTTAGCTATAAAATAATACTAGCTATTATAAAGACTAAAGCGTTTGTTTTAATTTAGACTTGCTTGTTAGGGTTATAGTAATAGAGGAAAAAGGCCTCCTAAAAGGCAGCTTTTAGCTATATAAACGCTGTCTTTTTAGCTAGTTTAAATTAGAAGGTGCCCTTTTATATACTATTCTAGCTACCCTTTATAAGTGCGTTTAAAGGTGCTATAATACTAAAGTATTAGTGTATAAAGTGTTAGTAAAAATTATAAAATCTAGGGGAATACTTATATATTCTAGAAGCTCTTTAGCTTTTACTAATCTTATATAGTCTTAACCCTTTTAGGGTTTATTAAAATACTAGTAGTTAATAAAATAAATCCTAGGAATTCCACTAAGTCTTAGTAAAAGGTATACTTAAAAGGTTTTATATATAGCTCTGCCTCTCTTATATATTTAAGGACTTATTTAATATATTTTATATATACTTCTTAGGTTTTAAAGAAAATAAGAATATTATTTAAATATACTATATAAATAGTGTTTATTAGTTTATAAAGAGCTTAGTAAATATAATTTTAAAATATAGCTAGGGTATTAGTAAGGCTAAATAGTATAATAAGGTATTTAAAGTATTTATAGTAGGTTTAGAAAGTAGTCTTTTACTTATTACTAGCTTTTATTTAGATCTAGTAATAGGTGTTTTTAATATTAATTTTAGAAAAGTATTTTATACCTTAGTAGTAGTTAAGAATCTCTAAAATAAGGGGTAAAGTATAGTAATTCTTAAGTGTAATTTTATTAATTCCCTAGTAGTTTATATAGAGTTAGAGTGTTTTATTTTTTTTTAGAATAAAGAGGATTAGTATACTTATAGGGCTTTTTAAGGGTTTTATATACCCTTTTGCTAGGTTATTTTAAATATAATTTTAGAGCTCCTTAAGTTTTGCTTATAAGAGGAGGTATATAGGACTATATAAAGGTATAGTATCTAGGAGGAGGTTAATAGTATAGTTTATTTTCTTTTAAGATAGTAGTAGTCTAGCCTTATTAAAGGTAAATATATCCTAAAACTCCTAGAGTTTATCTAGGATAGTATTAGCACTACTAAAGGTATTAGTAACTTCTTTATC
>SRQA01000556.1:0-20361 GCA_018360365.1 Claviceps citrina | reverse complement strand
ACGCTCTTCCGATTTGGCGCGGCGGCGTCGTCCATGGCGCGTCATGGGCGCCCTTCGAGGTTCGATAATGAATCACGAGAGCCAACCCTTTTGTTGGAAGAAGAGCAGGGTTGAGGGTTCGTGGAAGTCTAGTCTAGGGTTGGCCAGCACAGACAGTCTCACTGTGGCTGTCCTGGGCCAATCAACTGCCATTCTGTGGTGCCAAGATCAGACACAAAACGCTCACACCACCAGCAATGGCATGCACCTGCCCTTGAGAGAGCATGTGTAGTGCTTCCAACTTTCTAACTTTTCTCATAGCAATCTGCCTAGCTAGGTATTTCTTACGGCACTAGTTCTTCTCCAATTCTAGACCACCAAAGCCGCCTTGTTTCCTTGGTGCCCCCCCCCCCCCCCATCTTCCACTCCACTGCCTTTTCCCAAGCTCGCCTGGAGTTCCCTGGCTTACCGCGAGACAAGCGCCGATCGAGTCGAGTCGAACCCCTCTATATATTGTTTTGTGGCTGCATCTAACTGCGCAAAGGCTGTCAAGTCCCGACTGTAGTTAGTCCATCTCCAGAACTGCGTCGATAGTCCTGTCCTCCTTCTGAACACGGGCAAATTTGCAAACTTTCGGCCGGCTTTCCACCAATGCCCGGCCACCTTTTTCATCATCTAATTCCAGTATTTCTGCCGGCTGTGTGCGAGAGAGGCTGCAATCGGACATGGGCTCTCTCCCGTGCCATTTCACAATGCAGCCTCACATTGGCCCTCCAGGCGCCGCAGGTTGACTTGCCGTGTCCGAGTTGTTCTTAGTTCTTCGTCCACCTTTCAAGCTCTTCATGCGTCCCAAAAGGCCCGAAGATTTAGCAGGAGCCGCGTCTTCGAGGCTCGCCGTGGTATCCGTCGTGGCTCTGCGCTCCAACGCAGAGCCTGACATGCGACGTGGAACAGGTGGCGGACTGACAGGAGACATGGTTCTCTCCCTCCTTCTCACCGTCATGTTTTCTTCTCCTTTGCCAAACTCGGCGGAAAAGGGGTTTTGCTCAGAACCAACACCGGCTGTCCCTGGCATTGGATCTGGCGATCGTTTGCTGTTGCCGCTTTCAGGGTTGGTCATCCTACCCGATGGTGCGAACTCGCGGGGGCCTTTGTTGATGTGGCGAATACGTTGGGCCAGAGACTTTTTGCGCTGTAAGCCACCCTCGACTGATTCTTGCTGCTGCTCTGCTTGCCGTCTGACTATGGCAGCTCGAGCGGCCGGTGTACCTTCCAGGAACGTCGACGTGCCGAGCCCATAGCTTTCGTCCCCATGCACAATGTCGCCTCGGGAAATCGGATCGAAAATGACAGGTTCCGCAGCTGACGAGCCCGTCGGGTAATTGTATCCGTTCTTATTCTTGTGGCCGGTGGCGAAGTCGCGGAAGGCCTCGTCAGTACCGTTGCCCATAAACTGCGCGTGATCTGGGTTACGGTTCAAGGGACCAGCGCCACCCAAAGAGTTGTTCAGGGAATCTTTGGGAAATGCTTGCATGGGAGCCCGGCGGCTGCTCCTGTTTCGATGTGGGTTCAAGGCGTCAAATGGACCGTCGTGATGGAAAACTGCCCCGCCCAACGTCGTAATTTTTGTTGGCTTCTTGTTAGCAAAAGAACAAAAAAACTACCCGTTCCTGGTGCAGCTCATGATAGGCTTTGTAGACTTACGACCCGTGCCATATATGCTGGTTGCATCAAGCTGATCAATGAGGTCCATTCGCTTGCTCGGGCGTCCAGATTTGCTCCTGGACTTGTGTGCTGGTTCCTTGCCACGAGCTTCCAGGCCCTCTCGACCCTCCCGACCTTCACGGGCTTCACGGGCTTCACGGGCTTCACGAGGCTGTCGGGCTTCCCGAGCTGCCTTTTCGCGTTGTCGATCACGGAGGCGCTTTGCCTCAATCATTTTCATCTCCTCGGGGGTGATGGGCAGTGCGTTGAAGTCCATGACTGACGACTCTGAGTTTCGCCGGGGCCTACGCTGCGGGGGTGGTCTGCGGTGAGGCGATGGCTCTGCACGAGGACCAGGCATGGGCTTCTTTGCTCTCAAAGCCTCTTCTTGCGACTTGGTGGGTCGATGTGTACTTTTGGTCTGGTGAGGAGCATCTCCGGCACTAGAGGCAGCTGGCTGATCTGTTGGCTTTTGTTGAGCAGTAAGCGCTGGTGGAAGGCTATCGTTGGCCATCTTGTCGTCGAGTGTCAAAGAATCCTGAAGTTATGGAGATGAGCATCCTGATATTGGCATGCTAAACGCGTTTTTTTTTTTTTTTTCGAAGAAAGAAAAGAAAGATAGGACAAAGGGGGTCTGCATTAGATGCACAAGTGCAGCACACACACAAGCAAGGTAGATGGAACGTACGAATATGTCCTCGGCGGTAAGCGACTTGTGTTCTGGCCTGCTTGGTGCAAAACCTGGTGATCGAAGAGGTTGATTTGGGTTGTCTAGAAAAGGATTTCGAGAGACTGGTCGTTGTCGGCCAGCAGGGTCATCGAAAGGTGACGGGGTTGGGGATGCGTAGCCGGCGTCTATGCTGGCTGGAGAAGCGGCGCGATTGCGAAAGGGATTGTTCGAGGATAGATTGAGGGATAATCCGGGAGAGTGTAATCGGCCTTCTGCAGGAGAGATGTGTCAGTTGGTTCGATTGGACTGCGTGCACACCAAGTCCAGCAACTTGAAACACGACAATCTCCTCACGCATGTCACAACAGCGAGGTTGTTCTATCTCGTGTGTGGGCCGAGACAATGCGCGCGACAAGGTACGAAGTGTTGAAACAAGGGGAAAACGAGCGGCAGTCCCGGCTGGCGACGATTGCTGTGTTCTCCCTAGACAGGGAGACAAGGAGGCGGGGGGTTCGTGACGAGATAAACAATCGGGTGCGACGCTCGTCGAGCCAAACGTGCTTACCTTGCTGGAAAGATGCTGGGCCAGACATTTTGACTGGTCAGAAGCCGTGGCAGACAGCAGCAGATATATAGCCGCGGGGGAAGGATTGCTGGTGGCTAAGAAAAGGCAGCAACACGTGCTGTAGTGATGACGAGCGAAATCTATCTCTGCTGGATGTTAAAATTGCTTCAGCCTTGGCGGGAATAGCCAAAGTTGATGCCCGGGGCCGAAGACCAGACGCAGACGATACGATACGCCTTGATGGGAGAGAGATGAGTTCCCCTGGCGGTGAGGCAGCAGGCTGGTGGAAGGGCGGCTACGGCCAGTGGATAGATGCAAGGGGTCTCGCTAATGAAATTCGGGGCGGGGAAAGGGGTGTGTTAACTTGTAGTTGGTAGCGGGCGGATCGACGAGCAGATGGACAAAGAATGCCAGTAATGGTAGATGGTAGACGGTGGACAGAAAGGGGGCGCCACGACAGAGTGCGTCGTCGCAGAGTCGATGGTCGGCTGGAAAAAGGCGCGCAGAGACGGAAGAGCCAGACGTTGGTGCAACTTGACCAGAGAGGGAGCTCAGGTAGGTACCGTGCTCGTGCTTGCCCTGTCACATGAGCGACCAAAGAGCCGTGACCGAGATTGGGACAAATGCAAAGGCCGGTCGCGATAGAGAGAGGATGATGATGGGAAGGCCCCGTTCGCAGTCGAGCAGGAGATGGTCAGGATCTAATATGCCCCAATTCCCACTGGATCGGTCTGGTGGGACCGACTGCCAGGAACGCACTGGCAGGTACCTGTCCAGTACCTCCAGTACCTAGGTCCACGGGCCGCCGACGCCCACCTCGCTACGTACCCAGCAGGTCCCTTCCGGGTTATTGCAATGGGCCGCGTTGGCAAATGATGGGATGGGCCGGAGAATTGGCCCATGGGGTGTAGGGTAGGCTGAGGATCGCGCGTGTCGTGGATCGTTGCTCGCCGTCCCTGAACCCGTACGTACATATGCTTTTGATGAAGATGACGATGGGCTCTGCAGGGAAAAGAGGGTAATCACTGATTCCTAGGTGCCCCTCACTCCTCAGTACCCAGGATCTGAGAGAACGGAGAAAGACGACAAGGATCGACGCACACGGAAGGGGAAGCTTGAATGCCTTGTCTCAAGTGCCAGGTGTGGGTGGGTACCTGGCATAAGCTGCACAGTGCAACTGCAGTCTGCAGCACAGTCTGGCCTGGGGAATCTTCACTCCACACCATCGTCGGCCGGGTTCCATAACAGGTTCCGTATGGGACGATGATGATGCGGAGGAGCCTGGAGGGCAAGGCCACTGAGCATTCAGTGCGAAACTCGACCTTTGCCCTTTGACCTCTGGCACAGCCATGGTCCAAGGGCCGAGCATGAGGCCGCCTCACTGTATTGACTTTCCAGTTGCTTCTTAGCCCAATTGCCACCACGGTAACTGGCAGAGGATGAGGTCGATTCCGACCCAAACCAGCCTCAGCAGTACGGACGTCGCCTGATTGGACAGGGAGAAAGATAATCACACCAGCAAGCAACACATCTCGAAACCCGGCGGCACCCTGTCGTAACGCACCCATGACAGAAACAAGTACAACAACTCTTGAGTCACCAGGACCTTCTCGGCGCCCAATAGTCGTCCGTTCGTTCCATATCCAGTCCGTGGAGCCAGTCCACGAGCGAACAAGCAGCCTCGAGGAAAAAAAAAGGATGCCTGTTTTGGAGAGAGTGGCAAAGGAACGAGACGGGAGTGCGGGCAGACGGGTGAGGTGACGTCTGATGAAAAGACCATCTATCATCTTCCCCCCCCTCCCCCCCCCTTCGCTTCTTCTGGAAAATGAATTAGAAAAACAAAAGAAGGAGAAGAAAATTAGCCACTGCTCACATGATGGGGGAAGCCTCGCGTGCTGGACACCCACTAGTGACACTCCTTTGCACGAGAAGAAGAGGAGGAGAAAAGAGAAACCCAAAGACTCGGGAAACCACGAGATTCTGGTTTTTCTTCTTCTTCCTTTTTTCACTAGGCCAGCCCTCCAACTCTTGTCCCGTCTAAACAAGGGCAAAAAAGCAAAGCAAAGAAAAGAGAAAAAAAAAAAAAAAAAAAGGAAAAGTAAGAAAATAATAATCATAACAGAAAATGACACCAACCCATCACCATCATCACCATCGTCCTCATCAACATCACCACCACCACCCCATCGAACACGCCCTCGCCCACCAGGCCAGCGCCGTCTCCAACAACGCCTATCCCCCCCGCCGACTTCCTCGTGAGGACCGCCCCCTAGCCCTCCTTCGTCCTCGCCGTGTGTGCTACCACCGCTGCGCCGCCACGCCGGCCTTCAAGCTCGTCTTCTGGTATGCGGCCCAGGCCGACGCCCTGGCTGAGCCCGTCGAGGGGACCAGGGAGGCCCTTGGGAGGAGCAGCACCAACCAGGTCAGGTGGGTGCAGGCGAGAAGAGGCCGCCGCCAAGAGTCATTGACCATGGCGGCCGACGGGGACGTCATTGAGAAGATGCTGAGCGACATGAGCGGCCTCGGGCTACGACATCTGAAGCGTGAGGCGGGGGGAACAAAGAGAGAAACACTATGTCCTGGTTCTCTTGAGCTACCTACCGAGTAACCTACCTACCTAGTAGTTTATTATGCATGCCATTCCCTCCCCCCTTGTCCCGTCAGAGCGCCATGGAGAAAAAAACCGCCCCCCTCCCCGTTATGAACCGTATGAAGTCCAAGATAATCAACCCAGTCCCCATCGCGTAACAAACACATCAACCACCCTCCTCAACCTCGTGTTCTTTCCTTCCAGCCCACATGCTCTTTGCCTGACCAAAGAAAAAAAAAAGAAGAAGAAGAAAAGACGGCCGTCTCCAGCAAACGTTTTTCGCAGTGACAACATCATCCTTCCTATTCAACAACTGTCCCCAAAACTCGTCACTTGTTATCCTTCAAACTCAACCACACCTGTTCCCGGCGGCGCCACCGTCTCTGCCGGCCGCCGTCGTCCCTCTCCAGAGTTGGCGGCGTCCATGAAAGCCTGACCCTGATCCTGTTCCTGTTCCTTCAGCGTCCCTGCCCCGGCATCTAATCCCTCCAACAAGTCACGATCTGCGCTCTTGACAGACCGACCATCTCCGCCCGAGCCTTCGGGCGCCTTCCTCGCCCCAACAGCTATGCCAATGTCGTCATCATCCTCCTCTTCCTCATCACCCCGCTGTTGTTGTTGTCCCGGCAAAGCGTTCTTCTCGAGCTCCTTCTGCGCCTCTTCCATACGGCGTCGTACTTCCGTCGCGACACGCATACCGTCCGTCACGATGTTGTCGAGCACGCCACGTAACCCCCTTCCTGCACCGTGAGGACCGGGCTGAATCGGAACCGGCGGCCGAGAGCTGAAGCCTAGGCTGGCGAATGTGGTCAACGAGCTATGGGGTGTCGAGGCGGCGCTATGCAGGCCTTGAATTATGTGGAACGAGCTGGGAAATGACGATTCGAAAAACTGCTCCAGGAGTTCGTCCGCGAGGACCACCATTCTGAACGTCGGCAAAGTCATGTGCAGCGGCTGGGCTGGGTTCAGTGCCGCATTGGCCGCTACTGACTTGGCCTCGGATGCCCGGCGTCGGGACTCGGTGCTGGCACCATCCGTCTGCGAGTCCGTCGCACGGCCTGCTGCGTTCACCAGCTTCTTCGACTTGGATACTTTGGAAGCAGATCCCGACGGTGGTGGTGGTGACTCGAAGTCCAGAAGATCCTCCTCACCTTTTTCGTCTTCTTCCTCGTCATCGCTGCCAAGGACGAATGCATTCGTCTTTGCCTCCGCACTTGCATTGCCATCCGCATCCGCAACCGCGTCACCGGTCCCTTTCGCTGTTGGTGTCTCTTGAAAACCGTGATTCTGCGGATGATCCGGGTCGGCGTATTCAAAACATCGGCGAATAAAGGCGCTCACACTGCCCAGAAACCTCTCATTCAATGGCACGTTCGCCAGCATGCCTATCTGGGAGTCCTGAGGATGGGCCGCGTCACCCTGGAGAGCCAGACTAGAGGAGTTCGGGCTGAGACTTCCTTCGAGACCACGACGTGACAGAAACAGCAGCGCCTCCGACATGCGCAGAATACCCTCTCGATCTACCCTTCCGTCACCGTCGTCGTCGTAAAGCTCGAAAAAGTACGTAATGGTGCCCATGACATCTCCTTTGCCCTTGATCCCTGCCAGGCCGGTGACAACGTTCTGCAGAGTAAGGGCGGCGTTTCCCTCCGTATCCCATTTCCCGTACAGTCGCCTGAGGAACTCGTGCTCTGCAGGCTCTGGACCAGGTCCCCAGGGTGCAATACCGCCGCTTGGTGCCCGTCTCGCGCTGTTAAATCTTGAGAACCTGTCCTCCCCAGACCCGGCTTGGCTTCGCGAGTTCCCAGGCGAGTCGGAGATGGCCCATTTGCACATGCTGGCCAAGAACTCCCTGAATGCATCGTAATCCATCAGGTTGGTGCTGGGGCCGAGTCCAACACGACCCTTCTCTACGTGGTTGGGAGTTGAGGCGAATATTTGCGACGCTCGCATCCTGCTCGTTTTCTCCCTTCTATTGGCTTCTTCCTGTATCATTAGGTCGCGCTGCTGCCTCTCGTACAGGATGCTGTAGAACCTGTCGTAAAGTGCGCCCAGCTCCTCATTCCCCAGCATCTTGCTGTCGGGTCCAAGATTTCGGATCGCCGTCCGCTTGGCGAAATTTTCAATATTGTTCAGAACAGCATCCTTCTTCTTGAGTCGGAGTTCCGTGATGCTGCCGTGAGTGATGCTGGAAAACTCCTTGAACGCAACCACCATCAGTTCCTGGAACCTGGTGACGGCTCGAAGCTTGGGATTTTCTGACTTGGGATGGGCCGACTCGTCTAGTCTCGCAAAGTACGACTTCAGGACAGAAATAAAGGCTCCGTCATCAGCGGCGTCCAGCAAGTCCTCGCCATTGATGCGAAGGATGGCCAGACCAACTTGGAACAACACCTTGGGGCCCTCAACAAAGAAGACGTCCAGCACTCGAAAAGCAAAGATTAATGGCATCGAGTTGATGTACAAGGACAGAAACCACGGCAGCGAGACGACGGAAAGCTGTATATCGCTCTTCACCAGATGCTCCCACAGAATGGGCATGGTTCTTTCAACCAGCGATTCAAACACTTTTTGGTCCAGCAAGGTTCCGTACATGGTGGTCGAGTAGTAGCCAGGCACAAGCCGGTCGCAGAGGGATGACAGGAGAAAAAAGGCCTGGGCCTCAGACATGTAGATGAGTAGAGCTGCCACAACAATATTCATGGCCTGACAGTATCCGACATCAGGGTTGACCCAGCTGTACGCGGTCAGAACCCGGCGGAGTCTGCCAATGCCTTCTTCGCTCTGAAAACCGGGGTATTCCGGCAAGCTTCGGTTCAGATCCTTCTCAATTTCATCGATGGCGAGGGAATCCTGCCCTTCAAACTTGGCCAAGGTATCGGCAAAAAGATTCGGGTTTTCCAAACGCAGGTACAGGGAGCCAGAGGTAAGCTCCCAAATCTCCCCACGCAATCGGTTGGGCAAGCCGACCCGAATCAGTTTATGGAACGTCGGCTGACGAATCAGGGTCGCGTTCCTGCCATTATCTCGAAGATATTCGGCCCAGAGCCGCACTTTTGCTCTGTCTCGTAGCTTTTTCGGGTCGCCTGGATACCTGAAGATCATTCCCAGCCCGGCGTCTGGCGGGCTGGCAGTCTTTCTGTCTTCGGATCGAAGCAGATGCTCCGAATAGCACTCTGCGACAACTTTTCGTAGTTTTTCGACATTGCCCACGCCGGCTCTCAACCCCCTCTTCAGGCCATCGCAGAATCGCTCGCATTCAGGGCGGGAGCCAGCCAGGTGGATCGTGAATCGCTGTTCCCGGAGTTCCTTTGCGTCTTTGCTTCCGTGCTTTTCTTTCATACTATCGGCCAAGGATGCATTCCACGTCGTGATGGCAAGGGCAAACTAAGAAGAAAGACGCGTGTTAAAACAGCCGGTACGTTTGCATCGCAAGGTCATGGGAGTGGATTCCCGCCAATCAAGATGAGGAATACGTCTGAATGGCATCGTTTACCTGAAAATTCTGACTTTTTAACCTCTCGACCCGTCTTACGGCACACAATGGAAAGGTGAAGCCGTTCCCACAGGGACCCGCGCCATGAGTCTGCCCTGTAAAAGCCAACGACGTCGAGGTGCTTGCGGTCTGAGCAAAGCTTGATTGTGTCGTAGAAAAGCACAGATACGCTTCGGACAAGTGCAGTTTCCCGGCGTAGTGCCATCCCCGGTCATGGTCCTTGTCGCCCTGCGTGGCGTGGGAAGGGGGGATGGTGAGCTCGGCGTTGATCTCGTATAGGGGGTTCTGGGCGGAGGGCAGGCGGAACTGGTTTTGGAAGAGCGATGCTTTGGAGGGATTCTTATCCGAGTTCGTCAGATTCAGGCTTTGGGTCGGATCAATCAGCTGCTGGGCCTTTTGCACAATGTTCGTGAAATTGGAGAACATGATGGCGATCACCAGCGCCGCATGGCGGTGCCAAAGGAAGCGAGCAATGCGTGAGACGGGCACGAGCAGGGCACAGCGGATGGCGACGAGATTACGTGAAGGGAACAGGAAGACTGCACGTCGAGATGCTTGTTGAGCTGGTGTCGACCGTTGGTGTTGCCTTGTCAGCCGAGGAGAGAAATGTATGAGGTGCGATGAGGTGCGACGAGGTGCGACGAGATGCGAGTCGTGCGACGAGGTGGTGCGGATGGTGACGGCGGGCGGTGCTGGCGTCGAGTTGTCAGTTTGTCAGTCCGTCACTGGCCAGTGGCCACCGACGTCCACCGGCGTCCACTAAAGGGCACCGCCGATCCACACAGTCTAGCCTCAGGGGTTTTTGGGACTGGCAACCAACTGCGCGGCAACAGTGGCGTGGCCTGACATGCGTTTCACCGTTTCACTGGAAGCCTCTTGAAGCCTCGGGAGCGCAGCACTTTGTTAGGCGACAAAAAGGAAGCGCGGGAATTTGACATTCAACGCCAGCTGAGGCTCCATGCAGGTCAAAGGCCAGTCAAGGCCAGTCAAAATCCAGCCGGACTCAAGCAAGGTTGGGGTGCAGTCACGGGTGCAGTCACGCATTGCCTTGCTGACTCCGGAGCGCCAAAGGCGCCCGAGATAAAAAAGATTATCGCAATGAGATCTTGTGACGTGAATCCTCCGATGCGGGGAATCGAACCCCGATCCCTGCGGTACCTCCGAAGTCGTTCGACCATGAAAACGCAGTATGATAGCCACTACACCACATCGGATGCTATGTACAGACTGCTTCTAATTTGAATTATGAAGAACAGCCTTGTTTGTACTGCTGACGTAGTGCGAGCATGGCCATCAATGACGATTCTTCTTGCTTTTATTGGCCTATTCGGCCCCAAACCCAGCTCTGGTCGGTGCCCGCCGCGTGCCTCCCTGGTCAGTGGTTCATGACATGTTGCGTCATGGGGACATACCAATGCACGCGATGCCACGCCACGGATGCCATGCATGCCCTCTTCATGTGCTGGAGTATGACTTGGGACTGGCTGGTGTCCTTTGCGGCATGTTGTCTGCAGATGACCGGGACTGTGCATCTAATTGCAGCATACGCACGTAATGTACACAAACCGAGCACCAACTACCACCCAGGTACGAAGTACCCGGTACCTTAGCACATACAAATAAATGCTGGACACCTCCATGCGGGCCATCTCGACTCAAACGCGCCGTGGCTATCGGCTGCATCCTTGCCCATCCCACCGGGATTCTGCCACGACGTCACGAATCGTCGTCCTGCCTGGCTGGCCGTGTGCTTACCTCTCCGTCTCATCTCGTCTTATTTGGCCCTTCCTACTGCCAATCTTCCCGACCCGTTGGCTTCTTCTTTGCACAAAGCAGTCTTCATCACCTGTTTCTAAGGAACCCATTAGCATTCGCTTTTTGCTGTCTCGACCGTTTATTTCCCTCCCCGATCGTCCTTGAGTCAGCGCATTGCTCGGGTAGCTCAAGCCCAGATCAAGCCACGGGACCTCGCTTGGAGGATCCTTACGACTGACTGTACGGGAGGAGGCGCGATCGATCCAGAGAACCATCCAGCTGCCACCTACGACGCAAGGCGGTCCTGCGTGGTCCATATGCGACCGCTTTCTACTGGAAATTCCCCAGTTCAAAGTAACGCAGAGCTCCCAACGGAGCAACGGCGCAAATCATCCTTGTCTGCTCGGAAGAGCAGCAGGAGCGCGTGCCGTGCAGCAAGCATATATACCAACACCAACATCACAGCGTAACTGTTGCGACTTCCCTTTACAAATCTTCTCCCATTTGGCACATGTTTTTTCTTTAGCCACCTGCGTGACTGCGTGTCAAACGTGGCTATGAGCCCCAAGTGAAGAGCAGATTTGCGCAAACACCAATTAAACGGCAGCCATTTGTGTCGACACGCTGGTTTTCCCTTTGGGATCCGACCAGACGGGGAAAAAAGCGCATCTTGGACGACAAAAAAAAGGGATCCTGGTCCTGTTGCCCATCCAGCCAACCCTTTTTCAGGTGGGTAGGCATCGGAACCTCACTCATGCCCCTACTTTGCATATTACAAAAGTGCTTCTCCGATAGTTCGGCCCGTCGCTCACCTCAACAACCAAACCGCCAGAAGAGCGCTCAACGCGACGAGGCCGTCATATTTGAACCCGACCCTGTTTCCGACGACATGGCCGCCACGGTGGCCCAGTCGCAGGCGCCCGCTCTTTTGTCTTCATCCATTAGCCTAGCTTCGGCGGCGGTCTCTGGGTCTCACATAGCACACGAACACCGTCATCACCAACAGGGTCGATACCGACCGCAAGATGCCGGAGCGCACAATCAACAGATTGTGTCGTTGCCACGGACAACCAGATTGAGTCTTAGTAATTTCAAAGTAGTCCGCACTCTGGGAACAGGTTGGTGATTTACCCCCTGCCAGGAGGGAAAGGGAGGTTGAAAGAGGGGGGGCGCCTGATAAATTTCAGGAAAAAAAAGGGGCGCGGGACAGGCACAAGCGCGGGCGTTCGAATGAAGCCAAACAGGGCGTTTTTTTGCCATTGTCCAAAATCTCACTGACATGAAAATATTCGTTCCTTTGCAGGCACGTTTGCACGGGTCTGTCTTGTTCGCCCGTCAAATGCACCCGCCACGCCTCTGGAGGACGACACGACAGGCAACGCCGAGGTATATGCCCTCAAGATACTGCGCAAGACCGAAGTCATCAAGTTAAAACAGGTCGACCATGTGCGCCACGAGAGGTCTGTCCTGGCCGACGTGGCAGGTCACCCTTTCATCACCAACCTTGTTGCCTCGTTCTCTGACCACGACTGTCTCTACATGCTGCTCGATTACGTCCCCGGCGGCGAACTCTTCAGCTACCTCCGAAAGTCCCGCCGGTTCGACGAGTCGACTGCCCGCTTCTACGCTGCCGAGATTGTGCTCATCCTGGAGTATCTCCACGAGCAGCAAGGCGGTGTGGCATACCGGGACCTGAAGCCGGAGAACCTCTTGCTGGACCAGCACGGCCATATCAAGCTCGTCGACTTTGGTTTCGCAAAGCGCCTCGGCTACAACGGCCGCCATCCCGTCGAGACGTACACACTCTGCGGCACCCCAGAGTATCTCGCGCCAGAGGTCATTCAGAACAAGGGACACACCACGGCAGTGGACTGGTGGGCGTTGGGGATCCTAATCTATGAATTCCTCACGGGGTATCCGCCCTTTTGGCATCAAAACCCCATTGAGATCTATAAGCAGTAAGTCACATGCCATTTCACGCCTGTTTCCTCCACCCCCTCTCTCTTCCCTTTTCAAAGAGAAGGGAGGCCTTTCGCCCCCCCAACTACTGACGCCCCAACTCCTCTGCACCAGGATTGTAGAAAAACCCGTAACGTTCCCCCAAGAACCCTCGATATCAGACCACGCCAAAGACATCATCTGCTCCTTCTGCACCGTCGACCGATCCCGCCGCCTCGGCAACATCATCGGCGGCGCCAGCCGCGTCAAAGCCCACCCCTTCTTCCACACCATAGACTGGGACGACGTGCTCAACCGCCGACGGCAAGGCCCCATTGTCCCGCCAGTGCGGTACGCGGGTGACGCGCAGTGCTTCGACACGTATCCCGAGGACGACGGCAAACGGGACGTCTACACGGACGACATGGCGCAAAAGTACGAGCAGTACTTTGCCGATTTCTGAACGATGCAGTGGATTAAATCTCTTTCTTTCCTATTCTTTTGTCATCTTTGTTTTCATTGTCAATTTTTTTTTTTTTTGATATACTCATAGGTACGTGCCTACACGTGGTGGTCATCGGAGGCCGCCGCCGCGGCCGACAAGGGCAACGACAGATTTTTTTTTTTCTAACAGCGTACATGAATCCTTGAATGGTGAATGAAGAAGCATTCAAAAAATTCAATTTTTTTTTCGTTCAATTGTCCAGGATTTGATAGTACATGAAACTTCTGGTAACATTAGGCTGTATGTTTGGAATACATGAGACATTGATGAAAAATTATTTCAGTTCTGGTCAAAAGATCTAACATATAGCCTTTTTACGTACCTACCTACCTACCTAGGTAGGTATTTACCTGGGAGATACCTAATTCCCAAACTTGAACGCGAGCAGGTACTCGTTCCGGCTGCCTTGGCACAGTGCGGGTCATGCAAGCCACAGTTCCTACTTCCTTGTCGTACTTGGGACGCGGACGCGCGTTGCGCCGTTTACTATTAGGTGGGTAGCCAAAAGCCCACCAAGCAAATTCCACCGCCGCTGACTTGAGCAGCTAGACTCAACTGGCGCGCCTCTGGGTCCCCCCGACTCCCCCCTAAGATTCCCTGTGACTCTCTGCCCCCCCCCCCAAAAGCAGTCATCACCGTCCGACAAAATTTTGGACACCCCCTTCTCACGCTTGGCGACTTTCTCACGAAACGGCCATCAACAAACCCATCAACGCAGCCCCAATCACGACCACCTGCATCGCCGTGCATTCGATTTTCCGCCTGTCCAGCTCCATCGTCGTCCCCTGTGCATCTGTTTGGTCATCAAACGGATGCCGCCGTCGCCGATGCCATGACTGAGGTCGGGCAAGCCGACTTATCGAGGCTGCTTCAAACAAAGCGCATCGAGTACAGGTGAATTAAATTGCATTCGAATCCGCGATTTTTTACGATCCCAGCGGTATAATTTTCTTCATGCTGATCCTCTACAGTGCAATCGTAACGTCGAGGAAGCGCAAGCTCCGTGAGCTCTTCGCGGTCGCGACCCACGTCGACACATTGCCAAACGATGCCTTTGCCAATCCCGACGCGCCAGCGCCGACGTCGGCGGAATGGAAGTTCCTGCAAGCAAGCGACATCACGCAGTATGTTCCCTCTTTGCAACCTCGATATTTAAAAAGGGGTGTCGTGCACACATTTTTGTTCATGGTTCGTTTGTTGTCGGTGTGCAGCAGCATCGACTTACAAGAGTCGCATTGGCGCGATGCAATGGCCACGTGCTTTACGCAGCATGTTCCGGTCACTCAAGGCTAACTCTCTCTCCTTTCTCTTCTCTACATGAACAGGGGAAGGTCATTGAACGAGTCGAATGTTCCTGCGAGGCAAACCCCGTCAGACGACAAACTGAAGCGATCGCTCGCATCACAATTTAGTGTCACAACCGCTCAGCCATCTCCGACTCCCACACCTGCACCTACGCCAATCGACAATGTCAAGAAGAAGGAGTCTTCCTCAGTCAGATCACCCTCCTCCGCGGTCTCTTCTTTGAAGACTGGACAACAAGGCGTGTCGGGCAGTCGACCGAGCCTCACGCGAGCAAGCTCCACGCCTGGAACACCCATACTCCCATCGCAAAAGGCATCACAAAGCCCAGGACCTTCCCGGAAACAGAAATCTACGACATCGCGGCCTGCTTCTCCTGTTACCTTCGAGGTTCCCAATAAATGTAAACCTCAATCAAGCACCGGGGCCAATGTCAAGTCAACTACTCGAACAACAACTCCACAAAGGATGCAATGCGAAACGAAGGCGGCGCTATCTGTCGATACCACAAAGGGGGCAAAAAGCCAGTTTTCCACCACACCACATGCACCGGGAAAGTCTGGCAATGCTACTACGAGCCTGCCGATCGCAGTCAACTCTCCTGTGCAATGGACAAAGCCTGCTGAACCCTTGTCCTCGCCAGCTTATACCTCTCAAAGCGCGACCACTCCTGCGATACACGACTCGTCAACAGACACAAGTCCCGACAACGAAGGCTCAAGATGCTTCGACTCGACGGACCTTGCCGAATGGAGGCGGGAGGGTGTCGAGGCAGGCTGTCAGGGCAAGGTTGTTGAGGCGCATGAGAAGACCTTGACTGCAGACGACCAGCTTCTCCGCGAATCCAGGGAATCTAGTAAATCCAGTACGACGGGTGCCGAGACTAACATGTCCAAAGAAGCCACGAAGTATGATACTGCAGCAGATACAAAAATGCTGCAGGCTACTAGAGCTGCAAAACAAGGTTGGGCAGAGCCTTCAAGTGATGCTTTGGCGCCTCAACCCCTGCAACCGAAAAGCCAGAATATTGTCCCGCCCCGACAATCGAGCCTTGCTTCTCAAACCGCACCTACTCCCTCGGCAACCTCGAAAAAGGAACAGCCGCCACAACTGGCCGTGGCTGACCGGGCTGTGACAAGAGTATCGTCTGGAGCGATGCGCCTCAAGTCCGTCAACGAAATTGTTGAAGGAAGCCTGTCACGCCAGTCAAGTACGCTAGACCGAGATGCCGCCAAGAGTGCTCATGATCAACTGACACCTGTCACGTCTACACCACAATCACCCGCGTCAAAGGTCAAGTCTGGGCATAGGCGAGATCGATCAAAGGGCCAAGTTTCGACAGTACTGTTTGGAAAGCACCCAAGACGAATGGACGAGAAATTCGTCGTTTCGAGTCACAAGGAAACCATGCATGCCTCAGACGATTACTACACTCCACTTTTTGTGCATAACTTTACTGGATCATCCAGCTGGATGCAACCAATGGAGAAGATTCTTTTCCAAGCGCACAAAACAATCGCCACGCCCGATGCGAATCTCGTCATCCAAGATCATCAGGCTTGCAGAGTGCTGAGAAGGGTTTATCATCTGCAACAGCACGACAAGTGGTCGTTGCGGCAGCCCAAGCGGTGTCCGGAACCTACGCGGCCTCCTACACAGTGGGATGTTCTCCTGAAAGAGATGAAATGGATGCGGACTGATTTTCGTGAGGAGCGTAAATGGAAGATGGCAGTCGCGCGTAACCTGGCCCATGCTTGCGCGGACTGGCACGAAGCAACTGTTGACGAAAGAAGGGAGATGCAAGTTGCCGCCATCATCCCCCCGAAGACGACGACAACATCTTCTGTTGTAGAAGGCGACATTTCGATGACCTACATTGAAGCGAACAATGCAGAGGATGAACCGACGCCGGATCTTGTTTCCTCTGGGGACTTGGACTCTCCGCAAGCAGTCGACGAACTCCATGACGACTTTGCTGAAACTGTGTCACCGTCCATCATCTTCAGTCTGCAAGAGGATGACGTTGTTTTCGGATTGCGAAGAACGACGGCCTCCGACGCCCTGCTCGATGAGCTCCCCATGTATGGGTCACCCCTTCATGTACCCAAGGCCGATATTACCAATCCAGAGTATGATCCGGATGCACACTGGCGCCGAGCTGCCTTGCCTCTCAGCAAATTTGTTGAGGGCGAGATGAAGATCATGACGCAAAAGGCTCCTGAAAAACGAAGCAGGTTTGACTATGCCAACGAGGACTCAGAGGATGATGGTGACAATGGCTTTGTCGCCAACGAGGCTGTCGGCAGTGCTCAGCTCCCCCCATCCACCAGTGAAGTGGCACTGTTCCATCCTGACTCGAAGCATATTCGAGATCGACTCCACGCGGGCCATCAGTTCAGGCCGCCTTCCGAGCACCCCATGCCCGTTCAAAACTTTTATGAGTGTCGCGGGCCGTCACAGTGGACGCTGGTAGAAGATGATGAGCTTCGCAGCCTTGTGCGAGAATACTCGTACAATTGGTCGTTGATTTCCAACATGCTGTCAAGCAAGTCACGATTCCAGTCAGGGGCCGAGAGACGAAGCCCGTGGGAATGCTTTGAGCGATGGATCAATCTGGAGGGACTCCCCGCCGACATGCAGAAGACGCAGTACTTCAAGGCGTACAACACGCGGATCGAGGCTGCGCAGCGGGTGATTGCTCAACAGAACCAGCTGGCCGCGCAGCAGGCCACGGCCTCGGGCTCTGCTGTGACGCCAATCCGCCGGAGACAATCCACGCCACTTCGCGTCGAAAGGCGACGGAACCAGAAGCACTTGACACTGATTGATGCCATGAGGAAGCTGGCGAAGAAGAGAGAGACGACGATACAGAAGCAGCAGCACTCGGCGGCGCAGAACTCGGCCAACAAGAAGACCAACGATGGCATTGCACAGCGTCCGAGAAAGACACCGAGGGACTACAGCATCCTCCGCTGGGAGCGAGACCAGGCCTTTGCAGAAAAGATGGCGCAGTACGCACAAAGGCAGGAGGCTCAGCGACGAGCTGCGCTACAAAGCCGGGCACATGGCCAAGCGGCACAAGCGGCACAAGCGGCTGGTCAGCCGGGAGCGGCAGCAATGGGAGGGGCGCCAGCGTCGTCTGGAGCGGCAGGAGCGGCAGGAGCGGCAGGAGCGGCAGGAGTTGGGCCATCTGGGCAGACGGGACAAGCGGCCGCAGCCCAAGGACCAAATGGCAATCCTCCGCAGGGCGGCAACGTCCAGGCCGCCGTTGCTCGGCCCAGCATTCCGAGCCAACTGGCTGCTGCTGCGGCCGCCGCCGCCGTGGCGCAAGGCAGGCCTCGAGTGCCGATGCAAGCGCCGGTCAACGGCGTGGGAGTCGCGGGAGTTGCTGGAGTCGCGGGAGTCGCGGGAGTGCAAGCGCAGATGAATGTCGGGCTGTCCGCGCCCGTTCAGCTGACAACGGTTCAGAAGGCTCAAGTTCAAGCTGCCCTGCAGAACCAGCAGAGAATGCCGATACCTAATCAGCAGCCAGACGCCAATCTGATGATGTGTGCCCAACGCATTTCCGAGCAGCAACGAGCCCAGATGCATCAAGCACAGCAGCAGCAGCAACAGCAGCAGCAGCAGCAACCATCTCAGCAGCAACCATCTCAGCAGCAGCAGCAGCAGCAGCAGCAGCAGCAGCTACAAGCCAATGGCGTAGCCGCCGCCGCCGCCGCGGGCCAGCACAATTCGCCGCCGCTGCGGAACGGCATCAATGGCGTCAACGGCGTCAACGGCATCAATCAGCAGAACTTCATGACGACTGCGCAGGCCATGATGGCCCAGTACAACGCAGCTGCCAATGCCAATGGGCATACGCCGCCACCCGCAAACGGCCTGCACATGCCTGCTCCTGCGAATGCCGCCTCTCCGGGCCAACGAATGCACACGCAACTCCCGCCCGCGATTGCAGCTCAACTGGCCGCGCTCGAGGGCTCCTTCAGGGCCAAGAACCCGAGCTTGTCACACGAGCAGGCGCGGCAGCTGGCAACGGAGCACCTGACGCGAGCCATGATGGCCCAACGACAGTCAGCCATGAACTCTGCCGCGGGCGGAACCGGGCCAAGTGGCCTTGCCGGCAGCATTGCGGCGACGACAAGCCCTCATCAGTATGCGGCGCTGCTTCGTCAACAGCAGCACCAGCAGGCAGCGCTCCAGCAGCAGGCACAGCAAAAGGCCACGCAGGCCGCGCAGGCCGCGCAGGCAGCACAGGCAGCGCAGGCAGCACAGGCTCACCGGCGCGCCTGTAGCCAAGCGTCTCCCACCCCCGGCGCGGCGGCCAGTCCAGCTCACTCTCACCAACGCCAATCGAGCGGCAGCGCAACTCCTGGCGGTCAATGAAGTAGATGCCCTAGTGATTCCTTTTTTCCCTCCTTTTCTCGGACTAGCCTCATCTTGATACCTCGTCCATCTCTCTTTCCCGCCCTCCACTCCCCTCTCTTTGTTCCCTTCCCACCCAACAGGCTCTTCCATCTGTCCAGTAGCATGTATTCACGTCTTCATGTACAGCGCGTTTTTATTCTTTTAATTTTCTCTCTCCACGGACAGGGGAAGCACGGCGGGAAGCCCGTGTTTATGATGGGCGTGGGAGCTACAAGCACGGGGGGACCCATGTATAGGATTCATGTTTGTGATCATTCTTTTCCCTTCCCCACAGGGAGCAAGGGAGGGACATTAAGAAAGGTGGCGGCGAGCGACCCGGCCATGAGAGGAACGCTCCCGGCATGGCGGCGCCAGGCTGCCAAGAGGAAAATCAAGAAAGATACACCCGCACAAACACATACATACATACACACACCTACATACACACACAAACACACATACAATATACACGAGCACAAGCACAAGCACAAGCACAAGCACCCGCACAAAAGCTGTAATAATGCCCGCCCTATCGAGGGGGGAGGTCAATACGAGCTTTCCGCTCGACGGTGCTAATTCATGCGTTGTCCGTCCCTCCTCCCTGCCATTGGGGATGGGAAAGAGAAGGGGGGGAAACGCACCATTATCCATCGTGATTGGATGGTACGGTACGGTACATCTGAGTCATTGTGACTGGCTGGCTGGATTGGTATACCACATTGACGGGATGCCGCCGCGCCGACGATACCATCTGCTAATAGCTGCACACGACCTGTTGTGTCGGGGCAAGGTGGCCATCTTTCTTTCTTGCCTTGTCTTGCCTTGCCTGTTCCTTTCCTCTTCTTCTTCAAACATAATAGGTACCTACCAGTACCTGCTAAATCCGTCACCATCTCGCATCCAGCCACAGTGGCGCGCTCGCTGCACAGCCACCCCCCATAAATCCACGTACCCACCCACGCCCCACCTTATCTGCTGAAACAGAGACGAAGAAAGGAGAGAAGAGTAAGATTATAGGGTAGGGGTCAGGGATCCGAGAAAACAAGTAGAAAGAAAGAAGAAGACAGACCGCTTTTCGTGCATACGTTATTTCTACACGTGGAACTACGCTGCCTTTTTTGCTTCTTCATGTTTCTTTTGTACTCTCTTATCTGTTTTATGAATATATAAGGAAACGTCCATCGTAAGCGGTTTCTTTGTGCATGCATGTCCAGCATCATGTTTCAAACTATGCGGGACCTCCGCCGCTGCCGCCGCCGCCGCCGCCGTGTTTGCCATGTGCATCCCCGTGCAGGAGCAGCTTCGGCTTGATAAAGTCCTCGTCTAGCTGTCTGAACAGACCGGCCGGGTCCTCGGCGCTCCAGAGCTGGCGGATGGCGCCGGTGGCGGTGATGACGGGGGCGCTGCTGGTGTGGGTGCATGGCTCGGGCAGGGAGGGACTCGCGCGCGATGA
>SRQA01000555.1:0-20373 GCA_018360365.1 Claviceps citrina | reverse complement strand
CTATAATATAAACACAAAGAGACACAAAAGCTCCTATAATATATATAAGCTATATAAGCTAAGTATTATAATTAAAAGAGAATACTAATAAAATTTAATATAGAAGATTATATTCTTTTATTTATAAAAAATATTAACCTATAGTAACAAAGCAAGAAGCTTATAGTAAAGTACTTAAGGCCCTATAAAATTATTAAGTTAATTAGAAATTATAGGTTAGCTTACTATATAAATCTCCTAAAAGGCATAAGACTTTATAATATCTTTTATATTTTAAACTTAAAATTATATAAGGGAGATCTAGAGAGCGTACTAAAAGTAATATAATAAGTACCTCTTCTTATAGGAGAAGATCCTTTATATATTATAGAAGGAATTATTACTTATAAGCATTAGGGAAACTAACAAAAGTACCTTATTAAATAGGAAGGGTATAATAACTTAAAGAATATATAAATATATTACTATAACTTTATAAATCTACAAGTCCCTTAGGAATATAATTAAAGAATTCTTTAAGAGAAAGCTAGTGTATAATAATAAGATTAAGAAATAAGGGGGAAGAAGGTTTAGAGGAATTAGAAGTAGGGAAGCAGTAACATTATAAGTATTATAAAGGATATATATAGATTAGAAGCATTAAAAATTTTAAGATTAGTTTATAATATTTAAATTAGGTAATATAAAGGGAACCTTCTGCGACTAAGATAGTCATAAGCAAAGAGGGTCACCCTATTAGGACTAGAAAGCCATAAGGTTACCTTAGGCTAACAGGATCTATTTACATAAGCAAGCCTTTATTAGATTTGTGTTATATAATAAGGTTATTCGCCGCGTATAAGCGCTAGACTTATAGCAAGGTATAACTACTAGACTTATAGCAAGGACTAGAGGTATATAACACTTATAATTATATAAGCACAGACCTCTAACTAGATTAGATAAAAAGGGGCAAGAATTAAGACTATTACCTATTGCTACATACCTTTAAATAAGCCGTGACTTCCTTAATCTCTCACTCTGATATCCCTGACCTATTCATGACATAAAGCAAGTACCTCTTCTTATAGGAGAAGATCCTTTATATATTATAAAAGGAATTATTACCTATAAGTATTAAGGAAACTAATAAAAATACTTTATTAAATAGGAAGGTTATAATAACTTAGAGAATACGTAAATACATTACTATAACTTTATAAATCTATAAGTCCCTTAGGAATATAATTAAAGAATTCTTTAAGAGAAAGCTAGGGTGTAGTAATAAGATTAAGAAATAAGGGGGAAGAAGGATAGGAAGTAGTAATATTATAGGTATTACAGGGGGTATATGTAGATTAAAAGCATTAAAAATTTTTTAGGATTATTTTGTAATATTTAAATTAGGTAACACAAAGGGAACCTTCTATAACTAAGATAGTCGCAAGTAAAGAGGGTTACCCTATTAGGACTAGAAAGCCACGAGGTTACCTTAGGCTAATAGGATCTATTTACATAAGCAAGCCTTTATTAGACTCGCGTTATATAATAAGGTTATTTGCCGTGTATAATTACTAGACTTATAGCAAGGTATAACTACTAGACTTATAGCAAGGACTAGAGGCATGTAATACTTGTAATTATATAGGCACAGACCTCTAACTAGATTAGATAGAAGGGGGCAAGAATTAAGACTATTACCTATTACTATATACCTTCGAATAAGCCGTAACTTCCTTAATCTCTTACTCTAATATCCCTAACCTATTCATGACACTTATATAGTATCTTGCCTTATACTATAGTAGTATAAGTAACACACGCGCGTTATAAATATTTAGTAATACTTCTTTTAGTAATAACCTTACTATATATAGGTCTTTATAGGGATATTTTATTACTCTCTTTAAAGGGCTAATCCTATAGAAGGCAACGCGCTAAATAACTATAAGCATATTAACTACAGAGGCTAAATTACTTGCTTTATAGTAAATAGCGCAGGAGATAATAGCACTTTAGCGCCTCTTTTATATTATTTAACTTCGCACTTATAAAGACTAGATTATTAATTATAATAATTTATAAATAATCTAGTTAGTGCTAAATAATATAAAACGCACTAATATATAGCTAAGGCATATTAATATTTATAATATATAGTTAAAGTAAAAGTTTAAGTAAGGAAGCTTTAAAATCTTATATCTTCCTACTATAAATATACTAGCTAATAGGTTTATAAAGGTATTAGATTATTAGCGCTTTAAGTAATTCTAGAAAATGCCTAAAATAATTAATTTATATACCTAATCCCTTAAAAAGTAATTAGATTTTTAAACAAAGCTTTTAGTATAAAAACACTATGTACTATAAGTCCTCCTAGGCTTATAGCTATTATAGTAACTATAGAATTTAATTAAAAATAAATATATACACACTACTCTATAAGAGTAATTTAAGGGACTAAGGAAAGCTTTAAGAGCTTTATTAATTAGAGTAATTTAATTATTTTATACGTAAGCATTATAATTATAAATTTAGCACTTAAGGGGGGGGGCAGCTAGGTATATTACCCTAAGTAATTATATAAAAGCCCTTCCCTTAAGTAGTAAAAGCGCTATTAAGGTAAATATAACTTTTTTAGAGTAAAATTTAATACTACTAACGCTAATATATAAAAAAGAAAGAATAAACAAAACACTTAACTAAACTATATAAAAAGTAATAAAAGTAATAAGACTTTTATATAAGAGTGTGTATAATGCTCTTAAGGTATGCTATAATAATTATAACCTTCTCCTTTATAGTATTAGTTATACTAGCGCTAGTAATAGTAGTAGGAGCGTTATTATAGACTAAGGGCTTCTTAGTTATAAGGTCCTGCTATATATATAGCGCTATATAGCACTAGTTATATAGCTTCTTTTATTAGAAATAAAGTATATATAAAGAAGAAGATTTTCTTACCTAACTATTAATACCCTAAGCTACTATTATTTATTTAGCTATAGGAGCTATAATAAAGGGTAAAGGGGAATACTTATAATTCCCTTACTTATAAGTATAATAATACTTATTATACTTCTAAGTATAGTTAAAGTAGCGCCTATTACCCTTACTATAAATATAAGAGCACACACACCTCTAGTAAGAGTATGCGCGCTTTATACCTTTAGTAGGGATAGTAGGCTATTATAAAAGTTAGTAAGTAATAATATTAGGAAAAAGAAAAGCATAAGAAAGTATATTATTTACTAACCCCTCCCTACTAGCTTAGAGCCCTTAGGCTTTTTAGCGCTACTAAAAGAATTAATATTTTTCTCTTCCTCCCTAGAAGCTATAGGTAATAGTATCTCTAAGCTTATAAGCTTAGAGTTACTAGAGCTAGTATTACTAGCTTCCCTTACTTCCTTTTCTACTAGTAGTGTAGTTCTCTAGCAAGTAATAGCGCTTATTATATATATATATATATATATATATTTTTTTAATTATAAAGGTTATTAAAAGAGGAAAAAGTAAGCTTTTAACCTAGCTACAAAGGGTAGTATTATATGTGGTAGGCGTAGCAAGCAAGAGGTAAAAAACTTACTTTAAGCTTACTTTAGGGGTGCGTTACGCGCTTGCGAAAAACACTATATATTTTAGTAATAAAGTTAATTAACCCCTCTTTTAAGGCCTTAAATTAGCGTTAATTAGGGGGTGTGTTGCCTATAGTTATATATGTAAATCCCTTTAGATAGTTATCTTACTTTATTATAAAGAGCGTAGTTACTGCCCTTTGCCCTATGCGCTACTAGGGCATATAGGAGCTCTTTTCTGCCCACATCTAGGCTCTTTTTTTCCCTCTCTTTTTCTCTCTCTTTTGTATCCATGTATCTAGATAGGTTATACTATCACGTATTCGTACTAGTGCCTCTTTCGTGCTAGAAAAAAAGGGAAAAAAAGAGCCTAGATATAGGCAGAAAAGAGCTTTTATATGCCCTAGTAGCATATAGGGCAAAGGGCGGTGACTACGCTCTTTGCAATAAAGCGAGATAACTATCTAAAGGGATCCACACACGTGACCACGGGCGACATGAATCGTCCCATATAAAGTGGGGCTCTGCGCGAATGGCAAAACTTATCTAGGATACAAATTCCTAGAATTTGCGCTTTGATTGCAGGCGGCGATATGGCAGCTTCGATCACAGGCGGCGATAGCTTCAACTATGTGTGCGTCTTGGTAAATAAGTGGATTATAGCATATCAGGGTGAAGTCTATTTTACATTACGTGTGCACGCTGTACAAGATTCGATAGCGGCAGCTGCGGTCGTCCAGCCACAGGTTGGGTGCCGCCGACTCTACGCTGGGTGCCAAATAAACCCGCCCCAAATAAATCGACCCTTTATGTAAGAATCAATTGTGGGATTAGAAGGGATAAGAAGCTCTTTATATTGCGTTAATTTCTAGTATAAAAAGAGACAAAATTACTATTGTTAGAATAATCGCTTACGTCACGGGTGAAGATTATTCCGTGCCGCCTAACTTAGTTTCCTAGTACGAGCAGAACGTCGCAAGGGGCGCGGGGACGGCTCCGGTTGTTGCTCATCTCTCGTGGTTGTTGGCCTAGGTTTCCTAGTACGAGCTGAACGTCGCAAGGGGCGCGGGGACGGCTCCGGTTGTTGCTCATCTTTCGTGCTTGTTGGCCCATCAGAGCCTGGTGTCATTGCGGTTGCGGTGGTGTTGTGGCCGTGAACCTGTCCAACGTGCCAGGCACCCCCATCACCAGTTCCTCTACGCTCGTCAGGCCCGGAAAAGATATCGAAGCGTCCACGAGTAGGCTCTCGACGCCCAAGAGGTGAAGCAAAACGCACATTGTGCACAAGCCGTTGTTGAGGGTCGACCGGTCTCGGTTGTTGAGTCTGCACAGCAGTATAGCCCGGGCTCCGTGCTCCTTGGCTCGCTTGCTCCTGCTGCGGAGCGACCTTCTCATGACGCCACGTTTGGCCGGGTGTTTCTCCCCAGGCATCATCCCAGACGCCGTCTTCTTTCCAATTTTTTTTGACACTGTCACGCGCCAAAGCGTCGAGATCGACCACGGCCCCAGGGGTCTTGTAGTCGATTTCGTCCTTGAGCCACTCCCGCTCAAACGCCACCTGAGCAATGAACTGACGAAGAGGCCGGGATGCTTCGCGATCCCGCACCGTGAGGGTCCTGGTGGGCGTTCTGGAGAGACTGGAAGCTTGCGCCTGCGCCTGCGCCCGCTCCGGCCCCGACTCCGGAATACTTTCATGGCCCCAGACATTGAAGACCTTGGCGTTTTCCCGGTATGGGCCTCCGAAGAACGGTCCAGGATGCTCTTGTATGGGCAGCCGTGCCACAGTACCCTTGGCCCAAGCCGGACCCCACTCGTCGGCCCAGATGCCTTGCTTGATCCATCTGCTTCGTACGTTGTTTCCCGCGTTTGCCAGATAATCAGAGCACTGATCATAAAACAACGTCTGTCGACGACCACACGGCGCTTCGTCATCTTGATACTCCAGCCTATCCCGCTCGCGCTGGACCTGACTCTCGAACTGGGCTTCCGGACGCGATTTTAAAGGGGCACGTAGGCGCTCGTATCGATCGATATACTCCTGAACGGTTGGGTCGGCGAATACGCTGTAATCCGGTGGACCTTCAGAGGCTGTCGTTTCGCCCGTTGGAGAATACGGTGGCGGGGACTCTTCAAAGCGTTGACGTCGCTCCGTCGCGAGTCGACCCTCGTCATTCTGTAATCGTTGCAGAGCCTCCACGACTCGCGGCATGATGCGATGAGGGGGATCAGGGCCATGGATGGGCACAATCTGGGGGAAGTCCATGTTGTCCATGTTGTCCATGTTGTCCATGTTGTCCGTGTTGTCCATGTTGTCCCTGTTGTCCATGTTGTCCATGTTGTCCATGTTGTCCATGTTGGCCATGTTGTTGTTAATTTTGTTTTTGTTGTTTTTGTCGTGTCAAGAGGGAATCTCGACAAGATGTCGGGACCTGCGGCAGACCTTTTATCCATGCCAGTGCCCACACCCCACCAGGCACCTGACCAACCCTAAGCTACAGAGATACCTTTGTAGCCTTTGTAGCTAGCCGCTAGCGTGGCACCCAAAGCGGTTTTTTTGTGGACACAATTTGCTTTTAGAACAACAAAGGAGCAGGCTGGGTGGTCCGTGCATACCGCTGGACACCCAATGTTGGCCACATTTGCGATAAGGAGAATGCAAGGAGCAAAGAAAAACAGGGATACATGAAATGATGCATCTGCCATACTGGATACCTTCACGCACAGGACTGGATTGGTTATATGTTCGCACACACCCACCCACGACCGCACTCTGAAACGGGTCTGCTGTATATCTGTATCTGCTGCATCTGCTGCTATGCTAGCGCGCGCGTCTGCAACCCCTCCCGCGACTTTGTCCAATGACTTTCCTTTGTTCCGCCACGCGCCGCGACGGACTCAAACGGGCCGGCCCAAGTGCCCGCATGGCCGTGGAGCCGACGTCGGTCCGACCACTCCAATCACTTCCAACTCCAAGGACTAAGCGCTGAGGTTGGTCCTGGAGTTGGTCCTGAAGCCGGCCTGGGCTCAGTTGACCCGGTTTTGCTGCAGCGCTTTGCCATGCTGCTTTGCTTTGGATGGTGCTTTATAACCCTCAGCTTGCCGACCAATTTCGTCGGCATGTAGCACCACCTCGTCTTCATCTCGCCTCTTCGACCCCCAAATGCCTCCGACCGCCTTTCATCCGTTTACCCTCTTCTTTCTAGTCCCTGTCAACCATCGGGCGCGGGAAGCACTCAACGACGTCCGGAATGCTCACCTGGTTTCGTGGTTCGACGAAAACGATCCTGATAATAGGAATGCCTCGGAGAGGGGGGAGACCACCTCTGGTTTCGGCATAGGCCTCCATACTGGATCAAAGTCGCGCTACACCCTTGCCACGATTGGACGCGACGGCGACATCAAGGTCAACGGATCATGCATCTCGCGTAGACACTGTTCATTTGAGATACCTGACGGCAATCATAGCGTAATCATGTTCGAGATCGCTCCGCCAACTGTTTAACTAAGACTTTTGGATCCCGGGCGGTTCCGTTTCCTGGCGACACCTGCCGCCCTTCCGTGCCCTTCCTTGCTCATCGCCACCCTTCCTCTCCTCTTCAAGTCCTCAAAACACCACCTCGTCCAACAAGGCGCACACAGTCCTCACCACCTCCCGACGATGCACCCACCCGAAATGCGAGCCCTCCAGCATCACCACCTGCACGGCCTCGGCGCGCACAAACAGGTCCAGCCGGTTCAACTGCGACGCAGCATACCACCGGTACAGCGCCCTTTGGCGCGGCGTCCCAAGCGTCTCCTCTGCGTCCTTGGCCTTGAACAGGATCAAATGGTCCGTGCATTCCTCCAGCACTTTGAACTTGCTTCGCTCCGGCTGATAGATGGTGTAAATGGCATCCAGGACTTGATTGTCCACCTGGCCAAGGGCTTCTTGCATGGCGCCGGCCACGTCAAAGTATGCGTCGATGAGCCCCAGGGTTCCCAGGCGCTCCCCCCGATGTCCCAGACGCTGCGCCATCTCCATGGCCAGGATCCCACCGAAACTCCAGCCGAGGATGTGATATGGCCCCTGCGGCTGAATGTCCCGGATCAGGGAAATGTAGTATTCGGCGAGCTGCTCAAACGTGGACAGCGCCTTGCTGTGGCGGTAGTAATTGTTGAACACGACCAGTTTGCGATTCGGCAAGCCTTGCACGATGTTGTGCAAGTAGCTCTCGGCACCGCCTTCGCCCGGCGGAAGAAGGAAAAGAGGCGGGCCTCGCCTCTTCTCATCCCCGTCATCGGCATCATCAAAGCTGAGGAAGGGCGTGAAGTCGTCGTCAGCAGCAGCAGCACTTGCCGGCGCTGGCGTCTCAAAGTCTAGGCTGTTGATGCGCGCAATGAGCTCTCTCAAAGAGCCCTTGATGGTGTCCGCAAGGCCCTGCAGCTCTTTGAGTGGCAAGGCACCCGCAATCTGCATCGACAGCCGGCCGTTGACAGCAGCAAAGGTCATGTCAATGACACTTGCACTGGCATGTCTGTTCTCAGGGCTAGTATAGAGACCGGCAGACATGCCGTCCTCGTCCGTGACAAGTATCCAGTCTTCTGGTCTCGTTTGCGCTTGATCCAGCCGTCCCAGGTAATTCACGCTCACGGGTGGCAGAGAAGCATCAGAATACCCGTAGCATGCACCGTAGCCGACACCGTGGTTCGGTACCTGATCCACGCGGTGTTTCACGTCCAAGACACCTCTGACTGGGTCGGTAATCCGTGGGATTTCAAAAGGATACATGCTCGTGAACCATCCGACAGTTCGGCTGACCTCCAGAGACGGATCAACGCTCTCTTCGCGCCCATGACCCTCTATCGTGACGACAATGGATTCATCTCCCATGACTTGTGTTTGTTGTTGTTGGTGATGTTGGAGTGCAGAGCCAACGCCCATGAGCAAGATTTCATGCATATTGGCATGCAAAGTGGGACAACATTGCTGCAACAGTGAAGCTGTTTCTTCAACCGACAGTTCGTCCTCGCAAAGTGCTCGGCCATCGGACCTGCAAGGTTTGACCAGAGCCAAGGCCCGCCTTGCTTTCTCCCCGACACCTTCCCAGTACTTTCTCTCTGAGCACGATGTCTTGTACTTGTCAATGGCGAGCGCCCATTGCTGCACACTACTGCTCTTCATCCCAAGGTCAGTATCCTGATACAGCATCTGCAAATCCGACCTGATGATGTTCCAGCTGACCGTGTCCATGATTAGGTGGTGGAAGCTGCACCAGACACGGGCTGACCCGTCGTCATATCCATGGAGATACACCACAGTAAACAATGGCCCCTTGGTGATGTGGAAGCAAGACTGCCGCTTCGAGAGCTCATGCTCCAACCCTCGCTCTGAACCTCGCAGTCTTTGAAAATCAAGGACGTCAATCTCGACCGGCTCGATGGCTGGAGCGAATCTCTGAACAGGTTGACCGTCTTGGGTCTCGATCCTCGTGCGAAGAGCATCGTGCCGCAGCTGAAGCAATCTCACAGCTTCCGTGAGACGGCTCACGTCCAGCGACGGAGTGCGAATCGCAAAGCAGTGGTTCCAGTACTCGGGTCGCTGCAGCTTCTTGGACAGGAACCAGGCCTGGATCGGCAAGAGCGGCGCGACGCCGTTGACGAGTCCCTGATCAGCCCGCAGGGGGGGCAGGGGATGCAGCAGCCCCTGCGTGCCCTCCTTGCTCAATACATTGTCAAACACACGCCTCACCGTGCGATGGATGAAGATGTCCTTGACGCTCACTTTCCTGGCAAGCTCGCGGTACATGTCCCCGACCAGCGTTAGCGACGATATACTGTCGCCGCCGTGTGTGAAGAGATCATCATCGATGCCGCAGTGCGCGGCTCCCATTGCCGCGGCCCATAGCAAGCACATCTTTGCTTCCACCACGTTTCTCGGCGCGGCAAATCCATTGACAGGGCTTCCTTCCTCCTCTTTCTCCTCCTTCTCCTCCTCCTCGAGCGAAGCAAGCTTGGTCGTGTCAAGTTTGCCGTTGATTGTCACGGGCAATGCTCCTCGCAAGCACTGCAGCTTGTTTGGGATCAGGAAGGAAGGCATCACTGAAGATAGCATCTTTCGGATGGCGCACGGGGTAAGACAAGTACCGCCTTTATCCTTGTCGATGGTGTAATATCCAACCAGCTCGGAGACTGTGCCAGACGGCCTCCCGTTCCTGTCATGATGGCTGTACACCGGTACGACGGCCGCGTCCTGGACGCCTGGGATGGAGGCAAGCGCAGTCTGCACTTCCGAGAGCTCAATACGGACACCTCGCAGCTTGACCTGCTGGTCGCGTCGGCCGAGATACTCGAGGCGACCCGGTCCGCGATACCGAACCAGGTCGCCAGTCTTGTACATGGTGCCAAAGTCGGTCTCCTCCGCTCCGCAGAATGGGTTGGGCATGAAACGCTGGCGAGTCAGTTCGTCTTGGTTCAGATAGCCCCTGGCCACGCAGCCACCTGCCAGGTACAGCTCTCCCACCGCATTCACAGGCACTTGCTGCAGAGCATCATTGAGCACATGGACCCTGCAACCAGGAAGCTCGCCGCCGATCTCCTTTGTGAACGGAGCAGTCCCTTCGAAGGTCGTGACAAGATTGTACACGGTCGTCTCCGTAACGCCATACGCGTTGTTGATCCGGCCGCTGAACTGTCGGCGCATATGGGCAAACTGGGAGGGGTGGAACTCTTCTCCCGCTGCAGTGACGATCTCGAGACTATGGAGTCGCGACAGCTGCATCTGCTGCAACACCGAGGGTGTGCCGCTCAGATAGGACAGCTTCTCGGCATTGGCGAGCTCATAGAAGGACTCGTGGGTGACGCCCTCGTCGGGGGGGATCACCATGGTGTTGCCGCTGAGAATGGACAGGGCCATCTGCTCGAGGGAGAAGTCGAAGACGTAGTTGGAGAGGAAGAGCACCGATTGGGTGCCTTCGGGGGCCGCGCCAAAGTACCGCTCAGAAAGGGCTCTCTGCAGCGCAGCTACGCTCCTGTGCTCGACCATGACGCCTTTGGGCTTCCCCGTTGTGCCAGACGTGTAGATGATGTAGGCGAGCATTCTCGCGGCATCATCCGCGTCTGGCTGCGCAAGGTTCGCAGGCGACTGTGTCTGGACACTCTGCAGGGTTGACGGATCATCTAGCATCACCGCCAATCTTGCCTCCTGTTGTGCGTCGTCACACCCAACGGAGTGGCGGTGCCGTTGTTTCACGACTCTTGCCGTCGTGAGAAGAAGCCTTGCCTCGGTGTCACGGAGGATGAAGCCGGCTCTCTGGGCAGGGTAGCTCGGGTCCAGGGGCACGTACGCGGCGCCGGCTTTCCAGACAGCCAGGATACAAGTGAGCATGTCAATGCTCTTGTCAAGCATCAAAGCGACGCGGTCACCACGGCAGATGCCTTGCTCGGCCACCATGTAGCGCGCCAGTTGATTGGCCCGCGCGTTCAGATCTGCGTACGATATTCTCTTGTGGAGTGCCTCTGTGATTGCCGTCTTGCCCGGAGTTGAAGCTGCGTGCGACTCGAACAGCGCATGGAGTGCGCTGCACTCGCCGTGTGCTTCTTCGACGGGCTCGGTTCTCTGGCTAGTAGGCAGCATGCCAATGTCGTTGTCCACCAATGCGATCTGTGATAGTAGGAGATTCGCTGGCGCGCTGGCCAGCTTCTCGAGAAGCTTCATGTAGGAGGCCAGGTAGCCCTGCACGGTGTCCTCGTTGAAGAGGCAGGTGGGATAGTTGAAGTTGACCTCCAATGCGGAATCCGCCATCTCCTTGACCGTGACATTCAGGTCAAACTTGGCCACGCAAGCGAGCGGAGAAGAGGGAACGTATTCTCTGAAAGGAGGCTGGCTGCCCTTGCTGGCCGCCGTGGTCTGCGCTGGCTGCACTTCCCAGTTGAAGACTGTCTGCACAAGCGGGTGACGGGCAGGATCGTGCTTCTCATTCTGCACGAGCTTCGTCATGTCCTGGAAGGGCAGGTCCATGTGTAACTGCGCATCGACGAGCTGCTTCTGGACGCTGGCCACGAGCCCGTGCACATCGGCGGCGTGGGATACATCAGCCCGCAGCGGGAGCAGGTTGACGAAGAAGCCGACGACGGACTCGTACTCGGCCCGGTTCCGGTGCGTCGCCGGGATGCCCACCGAGATGTCGCTCTGCATCGTGTAGACGTGCAGCAGGTAGCAGTACGTCGCCAGCATGACCGTGTACAGACTTGCGCCCTCGCGCTTGGCCATTGCCCTGAGCTGCGACGCCGCGTCCTTGCCGAGGATCGAGCGTATGTCGTGGCCGTGATGGTCGAACACGACCGGGCGAGGCTTGTCGGTGATGAGGCAAACGGGCTCCAGGCCGGTCAGTCGCTCGGACCAGAACGCGGAGAGGACCTTGGAGCGTTGCAAGGACAAGCCGCGGCGACCATGTTCAACCGCGTACTCCTTGTATTGGACGCTGAGCGCTGGAAGTGTCACCTTGTCCTTCTGCCCAGTGTGAAGGGCATAAAACTCTGCCAGATCGTTGCGCACGACATGCCACGACCATGCGTCAAAAGCGGAATGGTGGAAGACGAGGGTGGCAAAATAATGAGGGGAGGAGGAGAAGTGCCGGTGGGATCCGGACTGTAGCTCAAACAGGACGGCCGTGAACGGAAGCTCACGATCCAGCCCAAAGACATGCTGGCCGGCCCGGCTCATCTCTTGGTGAAGCTGGGCTTCGGAGCCCAGCGCCATTGTTTCCAGCGCAAAGAGCCTCTGCGCGGCATCGACGTCCAGGATCTGCTGCCGGTACGCCGAGTCCTCGGTCCGCCTCACGAGCAGAGTGCGCAGTGCCTCGTGCCTCCCGACGACGGAGCGGAGCGACCTCTCAAACGCTCCCAGGCAGACGGCGTCGTCCAGCTCCAGCTGCATGACAATGTTGTACGCATCCCCGCCCTGCTGATACTCGTGCAGGAAGAGAAGCCGCTCCTGGGCGGGAGAGACGGGGATGCTTGTCAGCAGCTCCGGTCCCAGGGGCGCGACCGTCTCTGCGTCGGCCGAATCGCCGCTGACAACCCACCGCGCAAAGGCCTCAATGGTCGGATGGCGGAAGAGGCTGCTCACGCTGACGGACACGCCCAGGGCCTTGGTGGCGGCAAAGGACAGCTTCGTGCTCCTCAGGCTGTCGCCGCCGAGGCTGAAGAAGTCGCTGTGGATGCCGATGCGCTCCACGGGCATCTCCAGCAGATGGGCCCAGATGCCGGCGAGGACGCTTTCCACCTCTGTCCGCGGGGCCACGACCGAGTGCTCCTCGGGCGTCTCGTCCGGGACAGGAAGCGCCTTGGCGTCGAGCTTGCCGCTCACAGTCACGGGGAACCGCTCCATGGGCACCATCCGGGCCGGGACCATGTGCGACGGCAGCCGCGCCTGCATGTACCGGCGGAGGAGGGTCTGGGCGGGCGGAGAGCCGGACGAGACGTAGTAGCCCACCAGGTAACTCTGGCCGTCCGACGAGCGGTCTCTTGCCAGGACGACGGACTGGAGCACGTCTGGGTGCGAGGACAGCACGGCTTCCACCTCGCCAAGCTCGATCCTCTGGCCCCGGATCTTGACCTGGAAGTCGTTCCGGCCGAGGTACTCGACCTCGCCGTCGGCCGACTCGATCCAGCGGACCAGGTCTCCCGTCCGGTAGAGCCGGGCGTTGCGGCCCTCTCTCTTGTCCGCCTCGCTCCGGAACGGATTGGCCGGGAAGCGCTCCTCGGTCAGGTCGGCGCGGTTGTGGTACCCGCGGGCGACGCCGTCGCCGCCGAGGTACAGCTCTCCGACGGCGCCGACGGGCACGCGCTTCATGTCCCCGTTGAGCACGTAGCTGGTACTGTTGGCCACCTGCCTGCCGATGCTCTTGTCCGCGCGCCGCTCCGGGTACGGATACAGCCGCTTGTGCGTGGTGATGGACACCTCGGTCGGTCCGTAGCCGTTGACGATGAGGCCCGGGAAGGTCTCGCGGATCTTGTCAAAGACGGGCTCGCTAAAGGCCTCGCCGACGCAGTCTATGCGCCGGAGGTGGTCTCGGAAGCGGCCAAACTCGTACATGGAGATGACGGATGGCGTGCCCGACAGGTACGTGACGCGGTTCGCCTCCATGTACCGGTACAGGCGTTCCTTGTCGCCGCGCATCTCGTCGTTGAGCACCAGCAGCGTCTGGCCGTTGAGCAGCGCGTCCGTCATCTGCTCCACGAAGTGATCAAACACGTAGTTGGAGAAGGAGAGGACGACCTCGTCGTCCGTGTCCCGCAGGCCGAACAGCCGGCCCAGCGAGGCGGCGAGGTTGACGACGCCGTGGTGCTCGACCATGACGCCCTTGGGCTTGCCCGTCGTGCCGGATGTGTACATGACGTAGGCGAGGTCGTCGGCGCGGCACCCCGTCCGCGGGGGGTGCGTGGGACTCGGGGTCAGGCCGACGGCCGTGTCTGACGCGATGACGGTCACGGCAGGGACGAGCTTGGCCAGGCGAGCCGCGTACTTGGGGTCGGCAATGACGGCCACGGCCGCCGTGTCCTCGAGGATGTACCGGATCCGGTCGTCGGGATAGCCCGGGTCGACGGGCACGTAGGCCGCGCCCGACTTCCACACGGCCAGGATGCTCGTGATGAGGTGCTCGCTCTTGTCCGCCACGAGCGCGACCAACTTGCCGGGCGCGATGGCGGCAACCCGCTCGAGGAGGTGAAAGGCCAGCGCGTTGGCCCGGCCGTTGAGGTCCCGGTACGTCAGCCGCGCGTCCTCGTAGATGACGGCCACCTTGTGCGGCCGCCGCTGCGCCTCGGCCTCGAAGACGGAGTGCAGCGTGCCGCCGGGGTACTCGTCCTCGGTGGCGTTCCACCTGTCGAGCTGCCGGACCTGGTCCGCCGAGAGGTACTCCATGTCCCGGATCGGCGTGTGCCAGTTCCGCGCAATCTTGTGCAGCGTGTCGCGGGCCGTCCGCAGCAGCACCTTGATGGTGCCGTCGGTGAAGAGCTCTCGGGCGTAGCAGATGGTCAGATCGCAGCCGTCCTCTGCTTCTCCTTCTCCTTCTCCTGCTTCTTCTGCCCCTCTGTGTTCCTGCACGATCACGGCGAGCGGGTAGCTGAGCTTCTCGGTGCCGCCGGCCACGGTGCACCCGAGCAGCTGTTCGTGCCTGCGTCTGCGCTCCGTGTCCAGGTTGGGGTAGTTCTCCAGCACGAAGAGCGTGTCGAACAGGCCGTGCTTCAGGTCGCCCTTGCTCGTCAGACGCCCGAGCTCCACGTTGCCGCGCGAGTTCATGGCGTTCACCTGGGCCTGCACCCGGGCGAGGGCGTCGAGCGCCGTCATGTCGCGGTACGAGGCATGGTCCAGCACGAGCGGCAGCGTGTTGATGAAGAGGCCGACGGAGCGGTCGATGCTCTCGACCGGCAGGTTGCGGCCCGAGATGGTCGTCCCCGTCACGGTGTGGCTGCCGCCGCCGTAGGCGTGGAGGACGAGGTGCCAGACCAGCTGCAGGACCGAGTGAAGCGTCACGCCCGTGGCGGAGCACTCGTCGAGGAGGCTCCTCATGGCCTCGTCGCGGGCGAGGAAGATGCTCTGCTGGCCTTGCTCCTGGATGCGGTCGTAGTCTGCGAGGGGCACCTTGTACCGGCTCGCTTCGTTGAGCAGCGCGTTCAGGTCGCAGCGCTCCTCGATCTGGTCAATCTGCCCGGCCCAGAAGCCGAGATGGTCATCCCGGTGCGCCTCGAGATATCGTTGCACGGAGACGTACGCCGCGTCTTCCTCCTCCTCCTCCTCCTCCTCCTCGTCCTTCTCCTTCCCATTCATGGACAGCGGCTGCGGTCGCCCCTCCAGCAGGCACAGATACGTCTCGTGCAGACGCTCAAAGAGCAGCGGCAGGCTCCAGCCGTCCAGCACCGCGTGGTGGCAGCTAAAGACGCAGACGTTGCACGGACGACCCGACGTCTCGAGAAAGTACAGCCTGATGAGGGATGCCTCGCTCAGGCGGTAGCCCTCCTCGTGGTCCTGTCGCTGTATCTTCTCTATCCTGCGACTGAGCAGCGTCTCCTCCGCGTCGCCCTGCGCGCCCGACGAGGAGGTGGCGTCGTCGTCGGCGTCGTCGGCGTCCACGACTCGCCAGTCGAGCCTCGCGTCCGGGTCTGGTATCTGCACCACGTCGTCCTCCCACGCGAAGCGGAGCCGCAGGGCGGGATGTTGGCGGTGGACGTGCTCCCACGCCGCGCGGTAGACGTCCCGTCGCAGGGGTACGCCGTACCGGAGGACGGACTGCATGATGTAGGCGTCTGTCTGGCCCGTCTTGAGGGAGTGGTAGACGAAGCCCTGCTGCAGGCTGTTGGCCAGGTACGAGCCGTCGCGCCGTTGTTGCCGCTGTTGGTAAAAAAGTCCATTCGTCGTCGGTGCCTTCTCGACGTCCGCTTCATCATCATCATTCCCACCAGTATGGAATGCCGGCGCTCGAACGGACGGCTCTCCGGCGGCCCGCGACCTCAGCAAATCGGCCATGGCTCGCAGCGTCCTCGTCTGGAAAACCTCCTCGAGGGTGAGTGCCGCGCCGAGGGCCTCCCTCACGCGGGCAATGAGCTGTATGCAGGTGATGCTGTGGCCGCCCAGACGGAAGAAGTTGTGTTCCAGACTCACGGGCTGTGCGGGGGGGATGCCGAGCACGTCGCCCCAGATCCTGGCCAGCTGCCGGTCTGTCTCGTCTCGATACGGAGATGATGCTGCCGCGGCTGCCGACGAGGACGACGACGAGACGGCCGCCGTCACCTCCACCGCGGGCAAGGCGCGCAGATCGGCTTTGCCGTTGATGGTCACCGGTATGGCGGGCAGCTGGATCAGCCGCGTGGGCACCATGTACCGCGGCAGCTTCGTCTCCAGGAACGACAGGAGATGGTGCTCGGACAGCGTCGTGACGCCGTCGTCGCAGACAAAGTAGCCCACCAGATGATTTTGGCTCGTGGGCGTCGTCTCCCGGCCACGACGCACGTCTAGCTTCCTCGAAACGACGATGCTGGTGCGGACGCCTGGATACGAGGCCAGCGTGGACTCGATCTCGCCGGGCTCGATCCTGATTCCGCGCAGCTTGATCTGGAAGTCGATCCGGCCGAGGTACTCGACCTCTCCGCTGGGGAGCCACCGCGCCAGGTCGCCCGTCTTGTACAACAGGCCGTTGACGCCCGCCTGCTTCTCCCCGGTGGTCTGGTACGGGTTCGGCAGGAACTTTTCGCGCGTCAGCTCCTCCCTGTTCATGTAGCCCCTCGAGATGCCGAGCCCGCCAATGTGCAGCTCGCCCGTCACTCCCAGCGGCACACGCCGCAGGCTGCCGTCCAGGATGTAGCACTTTACGTTGCGCACCGGCCTGCCCAGGCTCGCGTCGACGCGCTCCGCGCCCGGCTCAAAGGCCTTGAGCGCCGTCACAAAGGCCGACTCGGTGAAGCCGTACTCGTTCAGGATGCGGCCCCTGAAGCGCTGCCGGAGGGCCCCGTACCGCGCGTCCGTCAGGTTCTCGCCCACCAGGATCATGCGCCGCAGGGAGGGGCACGCGGTGAAGTCGTACTCCTGGAGCACCGAGGCCGTCCCGTTCACGTACGTGACCCGGTGGCGGCGGATGTACCCGAGCAGGGCGTCCCGGTCAAACTTTTCCTCGTCGCCAATCACGGCGAGGGTGTTGCCCGTCGTCAGCGCCATGAGCATCTGCCGCACGAACGGCTCGAAGACGTAGGCCGAGAAGAGGAGTATGACCTCGTCCTGGTGGCCCGCCACGCCGTAGCGGGCCGCCAGGTCCGTGATGCTGTTGACGACGCTGGCGTGTTCCTTGAAGATGCCCTTGGGGAAGCCCGTTGTGCCGGACGTGTATGTCACGTAGGCGAGCTGCCTGCTGGTCAGCGGGGGGGACGGAGGATGCGACGGGCCTGTCGACGACGACGACGACGACGACGACGAAGACAAGAGCCTCAGCAATGGCTCCAGAGGGATGACCTCGACGGTGCGCTCCCCGAGAACGTGGTCCCGCAGCCTGGCGACGTGGCGCTCACTGGCGATGAGGAAGCCCGTCTTGGCGTCGTCGAGCACGAACCGGATCCGCTCGTCGGGGTACGACGGGTCGATGGGCACGTGAGCGGCCCCCGACTTCCACACGCCGAGGATGGTCTCGATCATCATCTCGCTCTTGTCCAGGAACAGGCCGATCAGCTGCTCGGGCCGGATGCCCCTGGCGCGTATGTAGCCCGCCAGCCTGTCTGCCCGCGCGTCAAGCTCCGCGTACGTCACGCGCCTGTCGCCACGGATGATGGCCACTCGGTCCGGGTGGCGCCCCGCGGCCTCCTCCGCCAGCTGGTGCAGCCTCTTGTCGGACGGGTAGTCCCCGTCCGTGTCGTTCCAGGCATCCATCTGGGCCAGCTGCTCCGGCGGGAGGAGCTCGACCTGGCCCAGCAGCTGGGTCGGGCGCGTGGTCGCCTCGAGCAGGGTGCGCAGCGCGCCGAGAAGGCTGTCCACGACCATGGTGTCGAACAGCCGGGGGGGATACCTCACCGTGAGCGTCCAGCTCGAGTGCCCAAGCACGGCACCCAGGACGAGAGGGAACGAAGCCGGCACGGGGGCCTCGTCCACGGGTGCGTCGAGCACGACGACGAGGTCCAGGAGCTCGGATCGCACGAGCTCGCCGCAGGGGACGGACACTAACATGTCGTCGTGGTCCTCCGGGGCCGGGGAGCAGCTCGTCTTGACCTCGGAGAGGGCCGTCGACATGTACTTGCCGTCCCTGCTGCTGCTGCTGCTGCCGCCGCCGCCCTCGTGGCCGACCACCGTGGGCCACATGATCCACGCGGACTCGGGGCAAGACGACGGCGCCCGTCCGCGCCTGCGCAACGTGCCCATGACGGTGTGCGTCCCGTTGCCGAACGTCTTCAGCACGTGGTGCGCCGCCACCAGCAGGAGCGTCTCCTCGCCCATCTGCCTCTTGGCCATGGTCGCCTCGAGATTCCGCAGCAACGTGCCGGATATCTCGGTTGCGCGCTCCGCCGTCGCCGTCGCCGACGCCAGTGGCCCGTCGTTGTCGTCGAGGACACCCGCCGCGGCGAGTTGATACTGGACCGGCTCGCGCGTCAGGCCGCTCAGGTCGCACCTCTCGGCCACGGCGCGGATCTCGCGCCTCCACTGCTCCAGTCGGGGGGCGGATACGAAGCACTCGGTTACGCCGGGGCGGCTGTGTCCTCGGCCGCTGTGCCCGTTTGCGCCGTTGCCGTTGGGGCCCTTGCCCTGGTGGTGCGGTCGGCTCGGCTTGCCGGTGCTGCTGTCACGGATGTCTCCGTTGGGGCCGCGCCGCGGGTGGTTTGCCTCTTTGGGGTCGGGCGAGTCTTGTGTGCGGAGGGGATCGTGAAGCGGGCGCTGAAGGGCGCTGGCCGCTGGTGGTGCTTCGTGTGTTGCTGAGGGGGGGGGCATGGTGTCTGTCTACATGCGGTTGTGGAGCGGTGGAGGGGAAAAAAAGAAGAAGAAAGAGGGGGAAGACGAAGAAGAAGAAGGACGCAATGAGATAGGTAAGTCAAAGTTCTAATGACGATAGCTGGGCCTCTCCCTTTTCTTTGCACTTGTTTTTTTTTTTTGTTTCTTTTGAAATAATGCGACTTGAAGTCTATACAGAATGCAAGAATGCTCTTTAAAGAATGCAAAGTCGACTTTGGGCCAGCTTCCTTGTGTGACCACAGAAGGATGAGGGCGCAAGCAGCAAAAGGTGTCTGCCACGAAAGGCTCTCGGATGCCAGCTTCTTCTTTGCGGCCTCGATCCCATACCATTTCATTCCTGCTCCCTCTTTTTGTGGCCAACGCGGCTGCTCTCGTCCGTTTCGTCCCCGCGTCCAGTCCTCTTTCCCTTCTTCCCCTCCGCTCCTCTCCTCTGCCCCCATCATCCAAAGTACATGGACGCGCCGATGGCGGACTTGCCCCGGCCATGCCCGGCCATTGTCATTGGTACCAACCGAAGGGGGTGCATATTCTTCTGACCTCAACTGACGGACCGGGGGAGAAGGGGGCTGACAGTGGCGCCACCTTGCCCCGTGCTGTGGTGTGCTGTGCAGCCATAGGCACTGGGTTTCTTTTGCCTTTTGCCTTTTGCCTTTTGCCTTTTCGTTCTGATACCCTGCCTAGGTTTTCGGTTGAAAATCCATATTCTATTCAATAGTGCCGATTCCGCCGTCTGGGTGAGCGACATGTATGTACCTGGGTAGGTGTGCAAGTCCATATGCTCATGCTCATGTACGCATCTCGCAGATGGACCAGACTCCTGATTGGGCTGCTGGTCCCGGTCCCTGGAGGGCTGGTGGGCCCACACCAGGCGGGGTTGCGGGGCGCCGCCGCGCGGGGCAGCGGCCGTTCCCGTACGACGGAGGACGAAAAGCACGAACCAACCAAGACTCAAGAGGCAAGGCCTGGCGTCTAGCCTCTAGGAGTCTAGCCTCTAGCCTCTAAGGGAAACAGCCCCCACAGCCCGAAAAGGGAAAAAGAGAAGCACAGGACAAAAGAACCGGTAAACAAAGAAAAAGACGGGGTGACAACTGCCGATTGGGCAGATGAAAGAAATCGGCTGACCGCAATGCCGGGTGGCCGGGGTGGGGTGGTCGGATCGTCGCTTGTGTCTTTTTTTTAATCATTTTTTTTTTGGGCGCGGTTATCAAGCATCCAACGTAGCGTATCAAGCATCCACCCTGTGGCTGACTGTGGCTGCAGACATCCGTTACTAGCAATCTATAGTAATTCACACACAAACCACGTAGTTATTATCTATAGCTACTAAAAGCGGAGGAGTCTACTAATTTTAAGGTC
>SRQA01000554.1:0-20439 GCA_018360365.1 Claviceps citrina | reverse complement strand
CCCATACCGCCGCCACACATCCACAAAGACCTTCTCCTCAACCCCCCCCCCCCCCCCCCCCCCCCCCCCCCCCCCCCCCCCCCCCCGCCTCCACCTCCTCGCGGCACCGCCACGGCCGCCCATCCAGCAGCAGCTTCTCCTCCCAGCCCCGGTGGAAGATGACCTCTCCGCCGGCCCACATCCGGCGCGGGTACTCCCCCTCCCCGGGGGAATGGTCCGGGTCGGCGCCGTCGGGGCCGAGCAGCGACGGCGGGGTCTGGATCGGGAAGTAGACGAGGTGGTGGCCCTGGGGGAGGACCCGTGGCGGGGACTGCATCGTCGGGGAAGAGGAGGACGGGTGTGCGGCACGCTGGAGGAGGTCGGAGAGCGTGGTGGTCAGGAGGTGGGAGTTCATCGGGTGGAGGTAGTCGGGGATGTGTTTGGGGCCGCGGGACTGGAGGGGGGGGGTGGGGGGTGAGGGCGAGGACGAGGACGAGGACGAGGACGAGGATGAGGATTCGCGAGACGAACACGACGGGAACAGACGTGCTGACGGCTCCGGACGGCGGCACCGGCGACTTGGTGCCAAGGCGCATGATTTGGGGAGCCGTTGCATCTTGGTCCAACAAGCCCGGCGAAGCGAATTGGAATGGTGGAGTTGACGGCGAGGGATGATGTCGTTGTGGATGGTGGTGGTGAGCACTGAGAAGTTAACCGAGAAGCTACCTAAATAGACTCTAGTACATACCTAGCTAGCTGGCTTCGGCTAGCTGACTTGGGCTAGCTGGGCTAGCTGGGCCCGGCTAAGCTGGCTTCGTATCGTCGTCGCGTGCTGGATGTGACGGCGCCCCAGGTTGGGTGTGAGCCGCGGCGGGTGCGCCCGTCGACAAGTCAGTCTTGTGGCGGCAAGACAATGGAAAATGACAGCTTGCGTTCCTTGCTACACAATTTGATCCGAAACCAAGTCATCAAAGGTTTCTCATGCTCGCCGCTCGCGTGTTGGGACCTTGGCCCCGCCAGGATGGATATACAGTAGTAGAATTTTCCCCATATTAAAACCCGTTATTTCTATCACATGCGACCAGCATCATTCAACCCGCATTAGTCATCCTTATGACCCATGTCTTCTCTCCAATCAAATTTTTTGCCGTAATACATATCAGCCAGGCCCGAGACCGAAAGAGTTTCATATGCGCCAGTGCATCCTTGATTGACCCCTGAATTAACCAACAACGTCCGTCGAAGAGGCAACATTGTTCTTGGCCCCCCACGCCTTCAGGTCGCCCTTGAAGTTCTTGAGAGCAGCAGCAAGGTTGAACTGAGAGTTGACGCCCTCGATGCGGTGAGTAGAGTTCAGATTCTTGACGAGAGTGATTTGGTAGCAGGTGGCGCTACCCTGTCGGGAGATGATGGTGGAGTAGGCGAGGAAGTATTCCCATATCTAGGTTTGCAAATGTCAAGTCAGTCACGCAATTGCGTCAAACGAGTCGAGGGCGCCTTCACTTACACGGTACCATCGCTTGCCATACTTGGCCTCGACCTTGTCGTGGTTTCCGATCCAGTTTCGGTACCATCTCCACAAGGTGGCCGAGTAGTGAACACCGATGGTGTCGATGTGCTTGATTTCAAAGCCGGCGCCCTCAAGCTTGTCGACAACCCAGCCCAGGGGAGTCGAGGCATCGGCGCCGGGAAAGATGTACTTGTTCATGAAAAGGCCCCAGATGAGATCCTCATACTGCCATGGCTTTCGAAGACCAGCTATTTGCAGGAAGAAGACGCCGTCGTCGTCGAGCATGTCGTACACCTGGGTCAGGAAGCTGGAGAAATGACGAACACCCACATGCTCGGCCATTTCCAGGCAGGTAATCTTGCTGTAACGGCCATCCGGGACGGGGATGTCGCGATAATCCATGCAGAGAATCTTGCTCTGCTCTTCGGAAACACCCACCCTGCGCATGGCGCTGTTGCCCCATGCAGTCTGGTTACAACCCAAGGTGATTCCGGTGACGTGGGCACCATAGTTCTCGCTGGCAAAGCGGGCAAGAGTACCCCAACCGCAGCCAATATCGAGCATCCTGTCGCCCGGCTGCAGACCAATCTTCTCACACACAATGGCCAGCTTGTTGTCCTGGAGCTGTTCGAGAGTCTCCTCCTTGTGAATGTCGGAAATGATACCCGAAGTGTAGATCATGCGGGGGCCGAGAAACCAGCCATAAAAGTCGTCGCCGCGGTCGTAGTGGTCACGGACCTGTTCCTCGTCTACATGGGAGTTAGTGTCCCAGATGCGGCAGCACCCAGCTGAGAACGTGAGCATACGAGAACGGGGATGAGCTACCTTGAGAGCGCGTGTGCATGATTAGCTCAGGAATCATGCCGAGCAGAAAGAACTTGACGAGGCCGATGGTGAAGCGGAAGCTTGCCCAGTCATGGCGGTACTCCATGACCTCGAGGCAATCGCCCCTGAAGTCTACGTCGCCATCAAAGTACATCTCGTGGAAAGTCTCGAGAGGAATCTTGTTGGAGCCGCGGTACTTGACACGATCGGACTCCTTCTTGAAATCGAGGTAGAACTCGACCGGGCGACCGGGAAGCTTGACCTTCTCATCGCGCCGAGGGCTGATGGAGGAAATGACGAGCCACCAAGCAGCCAGCAGAGGAATGTCAAGCAACAGGGCAAAAAAGAGGAAGGTCTTGAGGCCACCGCCCACCTTCCACTTCAGGTAGTAGGGCACGCCGAGCAAGACGGACAGGAAAAGCTTGTTGTTGAACGAATCGGAGCCAGGGCCCTCGGCGGGTAGAGGAGCATTCTTGATGGAGGGATACTGCACGACTCGAATGATGAGCGGTTTGTTGGAACGTTCAAGCCAGGTAGGGCTGTAGGAGCTGAGGAGCTGAGGAGCTGGAGCGCGTGGATTTGCTACCTACATGCGTGGTGCGAGCACCGCAGTCTGCATCCTGGGGCAAAAACGGGGGGTGGGCTTTTGGAGTCTCGATAAACTCAAACTCGCTCTCACTGCCGTTGAGACTCGTGGGCTTGGACATTCTGGCGGAGATAACGGCCACCAGACCGTCAGTTGCCGTTTCTCCTGGAGTAGGACAGGACGATGAAGAAGCAGTAGGGGGGGAGAGTGCAGGAGGCGAGGGGGGCGAGGAGGCAGGAGGCAGGAGGCAGGAGGCTGAGGCTGAGGCTGAGGCTGGGCCGTTCGCCTCCTCTCATTGTTTTCTGGTTTTATTTTGCTGCATGTTGGTTCGCTGCCTGCCTCCCGAATTTCATTACGGACACCCACCAATACACAATACACCAATGCACATGTCCTGCAAGCTTGCAAGTTCCACCACCAGTTTGACAGCCCGGGATACTACTGCTAGCCCCTTCAGTGGGGTCAGGCATGTCATAGCGGGGTGAGGCAACTAAGCTAGTACCCACGGAGTAATTGCATCGCCCGGCAGGAAGCCAGGAACTCGCTTCCCGGTGTTTGTAAATTGTTCCCACGCAGCCGCCCCACCAGGGCCACCAGGGCACACCAGGGCCACCACTGCCAGTCTGCCACTGCCACCAGCCGACCTGGAGGCTGTGCAGTGGGCGGCGACTAGAGTCTGGCAGTAGCGAGACAAGAGTCGCACAGAAATCAATCGATGCGCACCTGCCCCGTGCCAACCACGCCGACCGATGCCACATTCGGTATTGATCCATGAGACAGACCTCTGATGAGAATGAGAATGGGGACGTTGTCGCAAGAAAATTGAAATCCATGTTCGTGGACCCGACGGGCGTTGCCATTAATTTCTCCGCGTGGCTGGATGTCTCAAGCACGCATCCTGTTTGTAGACAGGACATGGCGGAAGAAGGCTGCGAGGCAAAACCAGGGCGGGGGGGTTGAAGTTTGCAGCTCTATAGGTTTGTAACGAAACCTCGGACGAAAGAAAGCTGCTCTGTGGACATTTTGACGGACGCTAGAAGGGAATCCGGCATCCACCATCCACCATCCACCCGTTTACGAGGGATAATCTCCGGCCGCGATCGACTAGGGTCGACCTCCGCACGTTGGCGCTTCGCGGTTGCGGAATTGGGAAAAAGTTGGTCAAGGTTTCTCCAACGTGCCATGCCATTCATGCCATTCTTGTGCGTTTTAACCGCAGGTCCGTCCCACCTTTTGTTGCCCGCTTTCTCGGCTCGCACAAGCCCGTGCCGATTTCCCCGAGCCGACATGGCCTGCATGCAGCAGGGACGTGAGGACTCAGGAGAAGGTCACTCAAGTTGCGAATAGTGCAAAAGGGGAACCGTACATGTGTAGAAAAGAAACATTCTGCGCCAATCGATGAAATGCCACCACCAAGGGGGGAAGCGAGTGGCGACTTCAGTTCCATCATACCCTAGAGTCATTCAAGAGAGGAAAAGCAGCGATCCGCTCGGCACACGGGGGTTCGCTGGGGCTTGCGAAGAATGCCTGCACAGGCCACATCGAATTCTCGCCCAACAAAGGTTGTTCTCTCACGGCTTCTATCTATCACATCTTGTTCATTACAAAAACATTTATTTATTAAAAACATTCATTACAGAAACATTCATTATAAAAACTAGGGACGCTTGCTTCCTCTCTCCGCGTTTCTCCTCCTCGACAGAAAGGTTGTCAAAGCTGCTGTAGCTGAGTTGGGGTTGAGAAGGTGGTGGTGGTCTGCCCAAGTCTTCCAACCCGACTTCTAAAATTCTGACCTCCCCGTCCGCCAATTTCCCTTCATCCATCATGTCTTGCAATGAACTAGACGTTGCACCTTCTCTTCCTCGTCTTCCTCATTTTCCTTTCTCCTCAGAAAGGATACGCTCTCGCCAGGTGATCACGGAAGAGGTAGCCCAGCGGGAAATCGGCATCGCCCCAGTCCGTGTTCTGGAGGGCGTCCTGCGCCGCCCTGGTGAGCTGCTCCCAAGCAACCGCTGGCTGCAGGCCGCCGACCTTATGGGTCCATCCCATATGGTGTGTGCCGAAAATGAAACCGTCACTGTAGTACTTGCAGAGAGGGTGTCCATCTTTGAAGGACATGACGCCCACGCCCTGTGTCGTCTTGTACTCTCCGTGCGCGGAAACGGCGCCGCCGACAATCCTGGCAGAGTCCGTGTCGGCGCCATCAAGCCAGATGGCGACCGACTCCCATTCATGACGATGGCCGCCGTCAATGCCGCTTTGGTCCTTGGGCGCATACCATGCGTACAGGAAGGCGTGGTGGTCTCGGTACTGGGAGCCTCGCACGTAGACTTGGCCTTGGCTGTCCGTGCAGTCGCCGGACTCGGATCCTCCTATAGCAAGGCCACCGCTTTATCAAGAGGCAAAGCATCATACCGGATTTTCTTTAGTACTCGCTTTTCTACTTCCTGTTGTTTCCTTTTCGTAATGTAGCTGGTAACACACTCACCTCCAGTTGCCCTCGCTGTCGACGGCAGGGTACGGCCAGCACCCGGATCCTTCGTTGTTGAAGTAGGGCTGGAAGCGCTTCATGTTGCGGCCTATGGCGTTGTTGGGCAGAGACTCGGGAATCACTCTGATCTGGTCATGGTTGAGTTGGCGGCCACGACGGAAATTGCTGTTCAAGTGTTGCTTGAATGGTGCCGCGGCCCCAAGACCCATCAGGAGGCATAGTGGAGGAAGAAGGTGTTGTAGTAGCATTGTGAGAAATTGGGCGGCAGTTCTTTTGGCACTATTTTCCTTTTTGTTAATTAAACCTTCTCCTCACGCCCTTGGCTGTGGTTGTCGTGGATGAATGTTGTCAGGAACTGGCAGAGGGGAGCAAAACAGCTAGACAAAATTATGAAGCACAGTGGAATCGACAAGAAAGATTTACATATATAGAGAGAGGGGAGGAGGGAGACAGAGCAAGATAGAGAGAGATAGATCCTTTTTTTTTATCCGCAGGATGCGTTAGCCTAGGCGGGCCTCGGCCTGTCGAAGGCGCCCGGGAGATATGAAGACGAGCTAGATAGAAGCGGCTGTCGCAATGGCTCCAAGTGTCTACCATCTTGACCCATCGTTGTCGGCAGCATTGGGATGTACCAGTCTTCTCGGCATTGCTTGCCGCGGCATCGCAAAGCACTGACAGCTCCGAGGGCTGGCCAACTATCCCGGTCGACTGGCAGGGCATGGCAAAGTTGCAACTGGTAGTGATAAGTCCAAACGATGCGACAGCCCCACAGTCCAAGTTGTCCCGTAAAAGTTGGTCCGACCATGATGCTCTTCATGCATGACTATTCGGCCGATTCGAGAACGAGCCCAGTCCTGGTAACCGTGTCTTCTCAAACCCCCTCCTTCCTGCCTTCCCCAAATGGCAGAAGCACATGGCTGACTTGGAGCAGGGCGTTTGTTGAGCACAACAGGCGTGGGGACCTTGATTGGCTCTGAGAAGAGAAGAAATGCGACTGTGACACGTGCGCATGAATCGACAGGGGCCAACGGCGAGGCTAGAATGACCGCGTTCCCACAAAGGAACGAAGCCAGGGAATGAACTAAAGCTCACCGAGTTGAAACCGCGACGTCGATCGAGCGCGGCGCGATGAAGATGAAAGACGCAGTTAAACTGCGGCTGCAGCCAGAATGCCGCAAAACGGAGTGCTCGTTCCTTTATACTGTCTTCCTGCCCGGCTTGGCCATCCGGGATCCGGGAGGAAAGGAAGGCAAGGGTCCGTTATCAAGGGGCAGGCTGGATCGAACCAGTCACGTGCATATCGTGTCACGTGGCTCGGGATCCACGCCACGTCTTGTTCTTGTGCCGCACGGAGTCCACGGGCACATGAGGGGGATCTACCGCGCCATTAGTCAGGACCTACCCTGCGCGGCCCCCTGCCCTCGCGGCCCCCTGCCCTCGCGGCCCCCTGCCCTCGCGGCCCCCTGCCCTCGTGACCACCATGTGCTTGTGGAACCACGCATCATCGCTGCTGTGCCGGCAACGAACGACGCTGACAGCTATCGTGACAATCACAAGATGTGTGACAATCAGTAGGTACCTACTAGGTAGTCATTGTCTGAGGCTATTGCACTAACAGGGCTTGTTATAGAGGGTTTCTATGACGGGCATTTTGCGGTCGCATGGACACAAGTTGGGCGCCGCCGACTCCAGGTCGGGTGCCAAATAAACCGACCCTTTTTTTTATGCAGCGTGGTGCAAACTTAAAATCTGCGCGGCACGCAAAAGGAACCATATACAAGTTCGTGATGCAAACGTACCTTTGCCGAACGAACCGCCGGCGGACTGCCGCAAGCATCGAGGCAAAATAGGCATTAGTTGCGCGCTGCTCATCCCCATGCGGCAAGATGGAGACGAGACACACAGAGCGTCTCATGATGAGCACCAGCGGCACCTCTGGTGTGTCTCGCCGTGTTTCGTGTACGTGTTTCGTGTACGTGTTTCGTGTACGTGGGATGGAGGCTTGGCCGGCATCTCGCGCAACTCTGGGATTGTAGGGAAAACCGAAGTCTGCTCTCTCACTTTTACCAGCCGAGAGCATCGATTTATACATAGACATGTGTCTGCTGTTCGACTCTACATGTACATGTAGTACATGGCATGGCAAGTCATGGAACAAACAACTTCTGGACACCAACAGGATGGCCAGGCTCAATCGCTGTCTGGCGCATCGCAACTCGACTCAGCCCGGGCAAAGGTCCCTGAACTCGTTCCGGTCTAAACCCAAGACGAATGTCCAAGACGGCTTCAATCACATGTGCTCCACACGAGTGCTATTCTCGCTTCTCCCGCAATCCTTCTCTACCACCCCACGGGGAGAGGGGAGCGGGGAGAGGGGGAGGGGGAGGGGGCTGTTCGAGAAAAAGAAACGTGCCAAATCCGGGAAACCCCCCCAGCGGCAGGTGGTTCCTCTTTGAACAATGACCCAGGGGCTGATGATATTATATAGACCAAGTACATACATATAGACAGCCCTTCGCCCTGCCCCATCCTTGTGCGAATTTTTTCTCCCTGCCACGCCATACAATGTCGGCCGCCCCCATCTTGCATGGATCGGCACTTGCTCAGTCGCCGAGAAGCAAAGCATAAAAGGGAGGGTCTGGGTCTGATGTGACTCGGATCCTGCATGCGGCCGAGTTTTCCCTCGTCCTCCATTCCTACTTTTCCCGTTTATTCTTTCCTGCCCATTCCCCCTGTCCCGCGTCCCCGTCCAGAGAAAGAAAGACAAAACGAGCGAGAAGAAGGAAAGGAAGAAGGAAAGAGAAAGGAGAAAACGAAAAAAAAAGAAAGCATGGCTACCGAGCAGAGGCCACAAGGCGCCGAGGAGACGGAAGAGAAGCCGCAGAGTAGTGGCCCGGCCACGGACCTGACCCGCGTCGACAGCGTCCACAAGGACGAGGCCGCCAAGATCCTGGACACGTACGACGGAGACAGGCAATGGACGGACGGGGAGGAGAAGCGGTTGCGCCGGAGGACTGACTGGAGGCTGCTGCCCGTTCTCGCCATGACGTATGGGCTGGAATTCTACGACAAGAACATATTGTCCCAGGCTGTGAGTCCGAAAAGCCACGCACACACACACTCGCACATAACTCGCAACACACACAGACGCATATATATATGTATATATGGAGAGAGAGAGCCCTTGCCGTAAAAATGGCAACTCGTTTACATGTCACGCTTTTCTCTTCTTCTCCTTTCCTTTTCTTTCTGTTCTGCTTTCCTAATGCTGACCGATTCCTCCTCTCCCTTCCCCATGATGACAGGCTCTCTTCGGAATCCGTCAGGATCTGGGCCTCGACCGGGGCGATCGCTTCTCATGGTCCGCCTCCATCTTCTACCTCGGCTTCCTGGTCGGCGCGTACCCCGTCATGGTGATTGCGCAAAAGTATCCGGTCGAGAGGGTCGCCTCGGCCATCGTGACCCTCTGGGGCATCTGCCTGATCTCGACGACGGCCTGCACCAACTACCAGGGCCTCTTTGCGCAGCGATTCGTCCTCGGCATGCTGGAAGTGGGCATCAGTCCCATGTTCATGCTGATCATCGGGAGCTGGTACAAGAAGGATGAGCAGGCGATGCGTATGGGGTGAGTGAGAACAGACCAGGGGAAAGGGGAAAAAGAAAAAGGGGGGGCGGGGCGCGCGCGAAGGGGTCGGCGGGTAGATGACAATCCATTGTGGGCTGACTTGTCATTCTTTTTTTTTTTTCTGTACATCCGCGCCGGTTTCGACAGAATCTGGCTCTGCTTCATGGGCTACATCTCCATGTTCTCGCCCCTCATCAACTACGGCTTCGGCTCGACCGACCCCGACGGCTCGTCGTGGCGCCTCATGTTCTACTTTGCCGGCGGCCTGAGCATGGTCTGGGGCCTCCTCCTCCCCTTCATCCTGCCGCCGGACCCGATCCGGGCCAAGGGCCTCTCGCCGCGCGAGCGCTACATCCTCGTGGCCCGGCTGCGCACCAACAACGCCGGCGTCCGGAACCGGCACTTCAAGACGAGGCAGGCGGTCGAGCTGGCCACGGACCCCAAGTTCTGGCTCGTCTTCTCCATCTCGCTGCTCTGCATGATCGCCAACGCCCCCATCTCGACCTTTGTGCCCCTCATCATCAAGGGCTTCCGCTTCAGCAACCTCGAGTCGCTCCTGCTGCTCATCCCCTCGGGCGCCTGGGGAGGCACCTTCATGCTCGTCTTCAGCTACCTCGCCATGAGGGTCCCCGGCATCCGGACCTGGCTCGTCGTCGCCGGCCAGGTGGCCGTCACGCTGGGCGCCCTCCTCCTCTGGCTGCTCCCGCTGAGCGAGCGCGCCGCCCTCCTCTTCGCCGCCTACATCCTGTCCACCCTCGGCGGCGGCTACGTCGCCCTCATGAGTCTGCAGCTCGCCAACACGGCCGGCTACACCAAGCGGTCCCTCGCCTCGTCCGGCCTCTACGTCGGCTACTGCCTCGGCAACTTTGCCGGGCCCCTCGCCTTCCGGAAGCAGGACGCCCCGCGGTATGCGCCCGGCTTCGTCGTCGTCGTCATCTCCGCCGTCGCCGCCGGCCTGCTGGCCGTCCTCTATCGTTATGTGTGCGTGTGGGACAACCGCCGCCGCGACGAGGCCGGCATTCCCGAGGCCTTTGATCATGCCTTTGACGATGACTTGACCGACGTGACCGTGAGTTTTTTTTTTTTCCCAAGAAAGAGGAGAAAAAAAAAAAAACCAAAGAGACAGACAAAAAGTCCCGCTGACATTGTACCCGCCCACACAGAACCCGCAGTTTCGATACGTTCTTTAGAAAAGAGGAGCCTCTCCATCTTTTGCGGCATCCAACCCACGCGGGCAGTGATGCTTGCCGAGCATTGTGTAGATTCTTTTTTCAAATTGTATTTGGGTTGCCCCTTTTCGTGTTTCAGCCCCCCTCAGCGGCGGGTCCATGATCGATCCCCCGCGGATCTCTCTGCCGAGAAATTCAATCTGCAGTTCGGGCCCGTGTTTATCCGCCGGGGACATATTGTGAAACTGGGACGGGATCGAGGCTGGAGAGGACGGCACAAGCTCAATGCGCCATAATCATATATATGTATATTTAAACTGAAAACATCATTTCTACCACGCTCTACGTTCATGGCCCTCCCTCTCGCCTCCCTTCTCCCCGCCTTCCGTTCATCACAGCCTCGCCTTCCGCCCGTCGCCCTCCTCCCTCTTTACCTGATCCTTCAGCACCCTCCTCAGGATCTTGCCACTCTGCGACTTGGGTATCTCGCGCACGAAGCGCACACCCCCACGCAGCCGCTTGGGCGGACCAACCCGCTCGCCCAGCCAGTCGATCATGTCCTGGGCCACCGCCTCCGTCTGCTGCACGTCCGGGCGGACAACGACGTACGCGCGAGGCACTTCGGTGTGTTGCTCATGGTCCCATACGCCGATGACGCATACGTCGTCGATGTCTCGGCGGCCGAGGAGCTTGGCTTCGAGTTCGGCAGGCGGGACTTGGAAGCCCTCTGTGTTTTGTGGGATGGCATTAGTGGAACTCTTTGGTTTTGTTTTCTCTTCACTTTTCCTTGCAGACGAGGAACAAGAGCCCAATGGCTGCCAAGCAGGGACATACTGTACTTGATAAGCTCCTTCAAACGGTCCGTAATGTAAAAATGGCCGCGCTTGCACGCGTGTCCAATGTCACCGGTCTTGTACCATCCATCCTCGGTAAACGTCTCCGCGTCCAAGTCCGGCCGATTCCAGTATCCGGGGAAGACATTGGGGCCCTTGAGCAGAATCTCGCCAGCCTAAGCGCCCGAGTTAGTACACTCACTGCTTCAAGGCGCGCCCCCCCTCAGGACTCTTTCTTCATTTGTAGTTCCTTTTCAGGTTTGAAGACACACCTCCCCCCTCGGCAACTCCTTGCCGTCCGAGTCCACAATCATGGCCTCCACACGAGGCAGCAGACGGCCTATGGAGCCCTGAAACCTCCACCATTCGTCCACGAGCTGGAGGTGCGTGACGGGACTCGTCTCCGACAGCCCGTAGCCTTGCTTGACGCCTATACGGAGCCGATTCCAGACCGCCTCCACCAGGTCGACGCCCAGCGGCGCAGCACCTGAGCTGATCCATCGCACCGACGTCAGGTCGTACTTGTCCACGACGGGGTGCTTTCCCAGCGCGAGGACAATCGGCGGCGGGACGTAGAGGAAGGTGACGGCGTACTTCTCAATCAGCCGGCAGGCCTCTTCGATGTCGAACTTGGGCAGGACGATCATGCGAGAGCCGGTGCTCATGGTGATGTTGAGGGATACGGATAGGCCCTGCGCACGAGTGACTCGGTTAGTGGGACTCTTCTTCACTTTTTGCCTTGTTTTGTTTTGTCTCCTTTTTTTTTGTTGACCTCAAGCACAATAGTGGAATTTCATGGTGGCGGATAAAGGAGGGCACATACGAAAATGTGAAAGAACGGCAAGACGCCCAATTGGCAATCCGAATCCCAATTCAACGCTTTCGCGTCGATTCGAAAAGATTGGTACGAATTGGCAACAATGTTGTAGTGCGTAAGCATGACGCCCTTGGGAAGACCGGTCGTGCCCTGTTGTCGTCGCCCATTGATAAGCCTTGATGATTGTACCAGTCGCTTGCGAAAAAAATAAAAGGGGAAGGGGGGGGGAAGGGAGAAGAGGGCCCCCAGACGTCACCATGTCCGCTTACAGAACTATACACCAGGTACGCCAAGTCCTTCTTGGGATCCAAAGCCGTCTTCGTGGGCTGGAATTGAGCGCCCCTGGCCGTTACATCGGTCCAATGGCGGTGCTGCTTAGACCCGTCCCTGTCGTCGCCCATGAGAATGACTCTGTCGAGAGGAATGCCGGCCTTTTGCGCGGCCTCGACGGCCGTCTTCAAGAACGACATCTGCGTCACCAGTGCCACGGCTTTGGAGTCGCTGAGCTGTCGCGCCAGCTCATCGACGGTGTAGGTGGGATTGGCGGGACTGGCGATGCCGCCGGCCCAGTGGAGGCCGTAGGTGAGGATGGGCGTGTCGATGCAGTTGGGGGTGAAGAAGCCGAGGACGTCGCCCTTTTGCCAGTCGAAAATGTGTTTGAGCCCCTTGCCGAACTGGACGGAGCTTTCCTCGACGTCGCGGTATGTGTATGAGCGGTCGGTGCAGCCGTCGGTGAAAAGGACTAGTTGATGTGTTAAGATTCACAACACGAAATTAAAAAAAAAAAAAAACCATCCCCAGATGGCAGAGGCAGAGGCGGAGGTGGCGGCGAACCATGATCAAGCGGGTATTCCTTGGGGGTCGCGAAATACATTGTCCAAATGTCCGTGACGGGAATGTCGACGGTCCATTCTGAAGTAATGGGCATCTCTGGTCCGAATACGGCCGACTGAGCGACGGCGACAGTGATTTAGTGAAGCGAGCAGAAGCAAGAAGCAACACGCCTTCGAAACGGAGGCTGAGGGTTCTGGGGTACGGCGTACGACCCCGGCGGCGCCGCGAAGCCGGTCATGGCCGGCCTCGCCTGGGCCTGCGGACAGACGTTGCATCTTGCTCGGGCCGACAGCTGTCATGACTCCAATGAGCAGCGGCTCCACGTGTGGCGTCCATGTCGATGCCGGCTGGGGCGGACAATTCTAATTAACACGTAGCCCCGTCTATGACGCGTCTAGCCGCCTCCGCCCTCGCATCCCGCGGGCACCCGAAACTCGTCTTGATTGTGGCACGTCTTCCAGAGCACGTCGCGCATCTCCTGGAAGACTTGCTCCACTGCGTCCATGGCCCAGATGACGTCGAGATGCTCGTAATGCTCAATGACTCTGCTGTGCACCAGCTTCACATGCGGCTCCCGCCCCTTCTCAAACCGCCTCAACAGCCGCTTGCCATCCACGAGCTGGTCGCTGCCGCATATCCACATGGCAAATGGAGGAGCCTGCTCGTTGTACCACGGTCCGACTGCAGACACAGGGTGGCGCCTTGTTGACGGCCCGTGACCGTCGCTATGCGCAGAGTCCGAGGCATCACCCGTATTTTCTTTGCTGGCTTGGCCTTCCGCCTTGGTTGCAGTGCGGATGCCGTCGACTTCGTCTTCATACTGGACCACGTCCTTTGTCGACAGAATGCATCCGTGGCTGGCGAACCCATCTTTGCCCAACCACCATCGCATCGTCTCGGCACTGACATAGACTGGTGCAAATTGAAACAGCCTGTCCCGCAGCCCTCGGTCCCATCGCGAATCGGACCAATTGAAAAGAAAAGAAAACACCAGGTAGCCCAGCCAACCGTACAGCCGAGGGTTCAGAAGTGAATGCATGTGCATCATGAGCGGGATGAAGGCATGTATCCCGAACGTTAGCTTGTACAGAAAAGGCGACAGTCTGTTGATCAGTCGAAAGTAGTATTTGTTGACAAGTGGACCAGCGTACGCAGCTGGAGCCAGTGCACAGAAGACGGTGAGCTTCTGGCCCAGCTGAGGTCGTTGATTGTTGGACAGAGCAACCAGTGCTTGAGCCGCGCCTTGTGAGTGGCACACCAGGCCAAGTTTTGGAAATCCTGTTTCCGCCAGAACCTGGTCAGTCAATGCGGGCAGATCGTGAATCCCCATGTGCTGAATCGTCCAGGACCACATTCGCGGATCCGAGTAAGTGAAACGCTCGTGTTTGGGTTTAAATCCGCATCGATTGTTGCCCAACCAGACATCGAAGCCAGATTTGCAGAGCCAAAATGCCAACGACTCGTCATCGTTGCAGCAATATGCCCCGGAGCTTTGCAAAAGGCCGTGTATCAGCAGTACTGGGAACTTGGGCTTCTGTATACCTGGCTTGAGGACCTTTCTGGGCCGTCTGGCATCGGTAGAGCTTTCTACGCCCTCTACTGTTCCGTGATGGAAGATGTAGTCCCTCGGGTCATACACGTGCCAGAGATCAATGAGAAATCCGTCTTCCGTGCGCACTTGGAAGACGTCAGCTTCGAGGCCAACGCGCCTCGCGTAATATCCAACATCACAAATGATGCGATCCCTGCCACCTTCTGTGGGAGTAAAATCCTCTGCAGTGCCCTCCAAGTCACCACCGATTTTGGCAGCAGCGCTCTTGTGCTCCCACTCTTTCTCTTTCTGCCACCGTACTTCCGCTCTTCGACGTTCTTCGTTGTAATGAGGTCGCGACTTCTTCGCATCTCTCAATGTCATGGTATACAGAAGCTGCTTCGCCAATGACGGGATACGTGTGACGAGAGACGCAATGACGATGTAGCCAAGAAATGCCAAGCTCAGGAAGAAGGCCGTGAATCGAAAAAAAGAAGCCTCTATGAACGACAGAAATGATGGTGATCCGTAGGTTGGTAAAGGTGGGAAGAGGGAGCCACCAGGATATACCAATTCGGCTTCGGCGTCGTCTTGGTCCGATTTGTTGAGACGTTGAGCGGCCTTCTCTTCCTCTGCAAACGCTTCAGGTCCATTCGCAATGTTGCCGCTCTTCTCGGGTTCTAAAGCCAAGGGGTGCGTCATAGAATGAGGGACTGCGGTTGGGGTGACTACATTAAGAGTGATTCGGGCATTTTGTGGCACAGCCTCGGCAGCAATGGTCAGAGCAAGAGTCGTGTCTGACACTGACTGCGCCATGTCGCCACCAGCCTTCATAGAATCAGTTAGTCGTATCTGAGAGCCAGTGAAGGTCAAGTCGTGCAATATTCAATTCCCAGAGATTCAGGGCTTGGGACGAGGTCTCGAAATCGACAAGTATGTACGCAAGGAACTAGAATGATTGGCTAGATCAACAGTGCTGGCGATGTGGAATTCGAGACTAGGTCTAACGAGAGAAAGAAAGAAAGCAAGGAAGGAAGAAAGAGAGAAGGAAGGGAGTCAAGCAAAGAAAAGGAAAAGCGGCCGCGATGCGCGCTTCGGCGCAATTGTTCCTGTTCCCGAACAAGGGAAGATAATCAAAAGGAGTCGGAGACCTCCGAGAATCTGCGTACCAAGTAATTGACCGCAACTTGGCGTGCGCCCCAGCCATTATGGTGTTAGCGCCGCGGGGCGCAGCCATGGATGATGTGATGGATCAATGGACGTCACTTGGCGTCTCAATCTCAACCGCGGGAAGGCGCAGGCCGCGCACTTGCCACAGCTGGCATGTTGGATCCAGGATCAAGCCTTGATTGGCAGTGGAGCCCGTTGCAAGCCGAGGTCTCACGCCAGTCCATCCACCCCAAACCCATTCACCCTTCATCACCATTCACGAGCTTGCCAGCCGAGCCATCCCCGAGCTCGGATCGACTAGGGCATCTGACAGAACGCCTCAAGCTCACTCCAGCAAGCTGGCAGGCTTGAAAATTCCCAGAAAAGGGGAGGCAGTGCCATTCCGCAGTCGCCATTTGCTGCCCGCGCGCAATGAGCTTCTGGCTCGGGTTTCTCGTTTCATCCTCTCGAGACTGAAGAGATGGCCGTTGCCGACGGCCAAGTGTTCCCACCGCGTGGTAGATCCATCCGCCGGCGACGACAAGACAAGCCCGCAATCTCGGCGCGACTCATTTTAGACCATCATGTCAAAGGCGACGTCGGCATCGTCTCCGACGACATTATCGCAGACCTTCTGCCTCACCTTGTAGAAAGTATGTGCGCCTCGCTATGGGCAAACACATCTCTTGCGTGTCCTCTCCATGGCCCCATCTCTAACGACTGTTGGTAACCAGACGGCGCCAACGAAGACCACCCCGACGAGCTATACTACATCGCCCTTACTCCATGGGCACCAAATGCTGTGCCAGCCGAGACAACTTGGTCGATCGTCCCCGTGAAACGATCATCCTCTTTGGGGCATTCCACCATACAGTTTTCCCCCTCCTCGTCAGCCCTGCAAAGCTTTGCTGTATTACTGCAGGAGATGGCACCATCCAAGCTCTCCAGCCACAGCCGAAGCGGAATAGAAATCCTGGTTTTAGACGTTGCGCCTTTACCCCTCGAGACGGTCTTTGTCAGTCTAGAAAGCGCGTTGACGAAGCGGCTAGAAAATGGTGAGGGAACATTCTTCAAAGATCACCCGTCGAACCTCCGAGGCAGGAATGTGGTGGCGAGCATGACTGCCGAGGAGCGGTTGACTTGTGCTATTCGAAGTTCCCTTAGCGGCCTCAAGGTCGTACATGCGGGCGACCTATTTGCCCTTCCGTTAGCGCCACATCCTGTCACTCATGTTCCGCCGAACCCTGGTAAGATTATGCTATGCGAGCCTGTTGCGCAGGGCATTCTAAACGACTCCACAAAGATCGTGCTGATGCGCGGACGGCAAAAGAGGTACGACAGACGACCCACGGCGATGGCCTCGAGTCATCGTCTCAATGGGGCTGGTGATGAAGACGATGTCAACAACACCGATCAATTTTATTCAGCTGCCGAGGAGCGTTACCGAACCGACGCGCAAGCTGAAGAAACAGTTACTGAAACGGAAACAGAAGTGTCTGCCACTGAACAAGACGAGGAGCTTACTGACGATTCAATGGATGATTTGATCTCTCTGGAGGCACCCACTCTTCCTACTACGACTATCAGTGGCCTTGGTACCATGCAGCCTGGCACACCAATGACCATGGGCACCTTGCGTGGCAGGAAAACAAACGGGGCTGCAACACCTGGCTCCGTGTTTTCGAACTTCACATCAGGTACAGCCAGACCAGATCGGCCCAGAGGACGTCTCTTCAAGGCTCATGGTCTATTGCAGCCAATTCCGACCGACTTGCTTCATCCAAAACCGGCCGTGGAGGAGGATGAGGAAGCCAGGATATACGTTGATGTGAGCTCTCTGCACAAGCTTGGATGCTTCTCCGGAGATTGGGCTCGAATCGAAGTTGCCGAAGAGCCGCCTCTCAATGGGTTTGGTGCTTCTGGGCTGGGAATCTTGGGCGCTGCAGAGCCCGAGGTCTCGAATTGGAGACCGGTGCGAGTCTATGGTCTACCGGAGGGCTATTCTCAGAGAGCCGTCACCCGGATACCAAGCTCTCGTTCGGCTGATCGAAAGACGTCCTTCTTTGAATCACAACTGCAAAGACCCCAAAGTCCGGCGGCATATGCGTCACCCATACTCCTTGCCAATCTAGATGGAGCTACCCACTTGCGTATAGCGGCGCTGAAGAAGCCGTCTTACCAAGGAAAGGGCACCCTTCCTCGATTCACGAGTGCTTCTCATCCACCCTACGCGAAGGACATTGTCATCCACCATATCCGCACACCGATCTCGGCCGAAAGAGCATACCAGTCTGCCGTATTGGGCGGGTTGAAACGCTATTTTGCCAGAAAGATTCGCCTCGTCCGACATGGTGATTTGATCGCTGTGCCTGTTGATGCGCAACTAGGCAGAGTACTTCAGGAAGCAACTGGGGCCGGCGGCTCCGAGGTCGACGATGTAATGGCACTTACTGCAGACGAGACCCGTCCGGGACTACCCTCATCCCGTATTGACAGCGTGGCCTGGTTTAAAGTTGGCCATATACAGATTCAACGGGCCGATGAGGACGAGGATGGAACCGCTGAGGCTTTCTGGGGCTCCGTTGCATGCATCGACAGCTCGACAGTTGGGATGCATGGATCCGGGTTCGAGACGAGCCGCATTCCTGGTGTCATGCACAGCAGTTGGCCATACTATCTCGGGCTGAAGAAGTCGCCAAGGCCATCACTGCCAAGCTCAAGTGCATTTGCTCTCGTGAATTCCAAGGAGAAATTTGTTTCGCCTTTGCAACGGAAATTGCGAGAACTACTCGCTGCGGCCACGAGCTTCAGAGCGCTGCGTCTTAAGATGCCGGCAATCGCCATTTTGCTGACATCAACACACCGCAACGTTGGCAAAACCACGCTGGCCTCTGCAGCGTGCGCCGACATTGGCCTGCATACCTACTGTATCGACTCCTATGATATCTTGAGCGCGGGCGGAGGAAGTGGTCGCGACATCAAGACAGAAGGCTTTCTTCGAAGCCGTGCCGAACGAGCCATCAGCTGCGGTCCTGACTGCTGTGTTCTGTTGCTTCAGCACGTCGAGGCTCTCACCGCAGACCGGATTGAAAGCACGATGAAGGAAATCCTGAAGGACGTGAGAGTTCTCATCGCCACCACAAACGAAGTTGATCAGGTGCCGGATGGTGTCCGGGCCCTGTTTACCCATGAGCTGGACATGGGAGCGCCGGATGAGTCGGAGCGTGAGGCTATACTGAGAAGTGTCGTCGACGACCGCGGCGTCACTCTAGAGCCATCCATTGACCTCAACTCGATTGCGTTGAGGACTGCGGCCTTGGTTGCTGGTGATCTGGTCGACGTGGTGGAGCGGGCTTCGCTGGCCCGGTACGCCCGCTTGGAACAGCTCTCGGCGAAGAACAGCGAGTCTGGTGCCGTGGTCACAGTGCGCGACATTCAAGTGGCAGGCGGACCACTTGCTCGTTCCCTCACGGCGTCCGACTTTGAAGTCGCCGTCGAAGCGGCTCGCAAAAACTTCTCCGACTCTATCGGCGCCCCCAAGATTCCCAACGTTACCTGGGATGACGTCGGCGGCCTGGGCAATGTCAAGGACGCCGTCACGGAAACAATCCAGCTGCCGCTCGAACGACCCGAGCTGTTCGCCAAGGGCATGAAGAAACGATCGGGCATCCTGTTCTACGGTCCGCCCGGTACTGGCAAGACCCTGCTGGCCAAGGCAATAGCGACAGAGTACAGTCTCAATTTCTTCAGCGTCAAGGGACCCGAGCTCCTAAACATGTACATTGGCGAATCCGAGGCCAACGTTCGCAGGGTGTTCCAGCGTGCACGGGATGCCCGGCCCTGCGTCGTCTTCTTCGATGAGCTTGACTCGGTCGCTCCCAAGCGCGGCAATCAGGGCGACAGCGGCGGTGTCATGGACCGCATCGTGTCCCAGCTTCTTGCCGAGCTGGACGGCATGTCTGGCGGAGATGACGCGGGGGGTGTCTTTGTGGTTGGGGCCACCAATCGTCCTGATCTTCTGGATCCGGCCCTGCTGCGACCTGGTCGTTTCGACAAGCTGCTTTACCTGGGCGTAGCAGACACGCATGAGAAGCAGCAGACCATCTTGGAAGCGCTGACTCGAAAGTGAGTTCTTCTCCAAGGAATAAAATCAGAAACCCTGTCCCTATTGCGTCCGAATAGCTAATCGTTCTTTTTCTTCCCTCATGGTCAGATTCGCCCTCGACCCATCAGTCTCCCTCCGCAACGTTGCCCAACGCCTCCCCTTCACCTACACCGGTGCCGACTTCTACGCCCTATGCAGCGACGCCATGCTCAAGGCCGTCACGCGCCAGTCCTCGGCCGTGGACGCCAAGGTCCGCGCCATCAACGCCGACCGCGCGGACAAGCCAGCCATCTCGACGGCCTATTTCTTCGATCACCTGGCCACCAGGGAGGATGTTGCCGTCACGGTCACCGAGGCCGACTTCATGGCTGCGCACGAGGAGCTCGTTCCCAGCGTGAGCGCGGGCGAGCTGGCGCATTACGAACGGGTTCGCGCCGCGTTCGAGGGGAGTCGCGACGAGGCGGCCCGGGCGGGTGGCGCGGCCGCCGTGTACGATCGGTCGTCGGATCCTGCGTCCGGGAGGGCGAGGATGACTGGTTCTGCGAGGACGCAGGGCAGGGTGACTCCCTCCTCCAGGGGCAAGGGCAAGGCCGTGGCGGCAGCAGCTGCTGCTGCCGACACGGACGGCGACGATGAGCACTCTGGGCGTGAGATGGGCGGTACGGTCAACGGCCGGGCAAAGGGCAAGGGTAAAGCTGTCCTGGGGTTTCAACATGGCACAGCGAGCGACGATGAGGGCTTGTATTAGCGTGGTTGATGCTGGGATGGTTAGGACAATTCGCATGGCGATGGGGCTTCTTCTTCTTCTTCTTTTTTTTTTCTCTTCCTTTACTTATTTCATCTCTTGCTATTTATAAGTAAGGCGTCGTGCACATTGCACCATGAATCTATCTGGTTTGAAGGGCATATTATTTATACTTTGTGGTTGCGCGAATCGCTATTATTTTCTTTATTAACAGTTGGGGGGGGGGGGGGGGGGGGGGGG
>SRQA01000553.1:0-20472 GCA_018360365.1 Claviceps citrina | reverse complement strand
TAACTCCCCTAGTAGTAGTAATTTTCTAGATTTTATAAGAGCTTATAGTTAGCTATAGGGTTATAACCTATTATAGGATTTAATACTACTAGCTAGTATTATAAGGATTTAGGGAGCCTAATCTTATAGGGTGTTTAGGGGGGTCTCTTATAACCTTACTAATTCCTAGGTTATGCTATAGGAAAGGTGGTTAAAGCAAATAGAGGAAGAGGGGAATTCCTTATAAGGTAAAATTTATTATGGACTGGCCCTATTGCTACTGCTAATAGGCGTCGGAATACTATTAAAAGACATAAAGAGAAAGGAAGGAAAGGTAACACAAAGACCCTGTTATGCCCCCTTTATACCCTTGCTATAAATACCCCCCTATTATTATGTGTAAGCCCTACGCGTAAGGCAAGGTGCGCATAACTACTAATACGCACCTATATTAGCCTTATATTAGGCAAAGCCTAATACTATTATATAGCCTTCCGCCCTAGGCAGCGGCTATGCTATATAGACGCTGCTTATATAAAAGCATTAGGTTAGTAAGAAAAAGCTATAGGCAAGTAAATTAAGAAATAAAACATTCTTATTATATTAAACACTACTAGGGGAGGTGAGCTAGCCTAGCTAAGATAAGTACTAGACTAGTAAGTTAAGGAGATAATCTAGGGATAAGTAGTAAACTAAGATAAAGGGATATAAAACTAAATAAAACTATAAACCCTGCTAGGTAGCGTAAATAAGTAATATAGTAAGCATAATAGGCGTAGTATAGGTATAATATACTATACTAAATAGCTAGCATAAAAGCGAGATATAAGCTATTAATAGTTACTAGTAGTTAGACTATATCTAAGCAACCTGCCTAATATTAGTACCTAGTTAGAGTAAGGCGCCTGTATTAGGCATAAGAAGCAAGCTATTAATAGCTAGCATAGCTAGCTAGTATTATAAGAACCTATAGTTATTATTATTTACGTGTAATACCTAGACTAGATAACGCTATATTAAACGCCTATTAGAGGTATAAAAACCTTATCTTATTTGCCCCTAGAGTCCTATTAACTATCCTTCTTTATCCCCCCTATTATAAAGAGTTTTTATTTTATTACTTATTACCTTCTTATAAACTTATTATTATGCCTAAGCTTACTTTATATTACTAAATCCTACGCTTAGTTACTTATTATATTATAGCTACCCTAAGGCCTGCTACTACTATAATACCCGCTACTACTATACTACCTAGGCTATGCCTAGGCGCTATTTCCTTTATATAGCTTTTAGAATATTAGCAAGTAGCCCCTGCCTGCCCTAGCTACTTATATATACTTATAGCTACTATAGCCTCCCCTAGGCACGCTACACTAGCCCTTATAATTACCTCTTAGCGCGTAAGGTAATATCTTGCCCTTATACTAGCACTAGGCATGGGCCTTAGGCAAGTTTATTATAGAAGGAGACTTTAATAAGGAGGGCAATACTATGCCTATAACTATTAACCTGCCTTATATTTAGTATATTCTTATTACTATTTAATTAGGTAAACTAGACTATAAGCATAGTCCCTGTAGGAAGTTATATAAGAGCTGCTAGAAGGGCTGCTAGAAATGTATATAGGATATATATACGCTAGTAGCTAATCCCTATATTAGGCACACTATATGCGCCCTAATATAAGCTATAGCTAGGGGCCGCGCTATTATTATACTAAAGGTATATTATAAGGGGACCTAGCGGATTTAGATAGCTACTATCTTAATACCTAAATTCTATGCCTTAGGTAATAGATTTACTAACCTATATTACTATACTAAGTATGCCCTAGTTACTATCTAGACTATTTATAACGCCCCTACTACTACTATACCTACTAATAATATACCTATTATAAGAAGTGCTACGCCTACACTACTTAGTAATATAGCTACTAATTTATTCCTTATATCCCCTAGCGCCCTTATTTAGGGCGCTATATAGCTACTAGTCTAACCCCTTACCTAGCTTAGAAGTATACTATTTACATAAGGGGAGCAGAATGCCTAGGCTATAGCTAGCTACTAGTAGTATACTATATAGTCCTTTAGGGCTATATAAAGGGCTATAAAAAAGTAAATAATAATACTATAAAGTATTATATAGCTACTATAGCAATCCTATAGGCCTAGCCTATAGGTAAAGGAATTACTAAACACCCCCTAATACCCCTAATATGCCCTATAAGGGCATATACTAGAGAGCTATTAATACTACTAAAAGAGAGATAAGAAGGATATATAAGTAATCTTAATAGCACTATTCTAAATATAATATAATACCCCCTCCCCTAACCCCTATAATAATAAGCTACCCCTAGAGTTACTTAGTAACTAATATAAGGTTTACTAAGGTAAGGGAGGAAAAAAGGTAGGTAGAAAAGAGGGGGAAGGAGACTAATTAAAGGTAAGTTAGGCCTTAAGTAGTAAATATATATAGCTTTATAAGAGAACCTTATTTAAGAACTTGCTAGGAACTATTATTATATTATATACTACTCTATTTTACCTTGTAGTCTACTAGGGCCTATGTGTTTGCTAGGTTTTTAAGCGGCTCTTATATTAGTATTAAGTGTCCTACTTATTTAATAAGAATATTCTAATAATGCTTATAGCCCTATATATTATAGGCTGCTAGTACCTTCTTAACCTAGTATTTCTTATAAAGCTTATTATTTTTATTATTTTACACCTATATAGGCCCTAGGCGTGTATTACACTAGGGCTAGCTAGGGAGTAAATTAGTAGTAATATACTTAATAAGGTTAATATAAAAGACAGGGTAAATGCCCTAGGGCATATTAAGACAAACTATTAGCGGTATAGGGATAGCTATAATATAATACTTAGCCGCTACCTAGTCTAGCTTCTTAGAGAGGTGGTTAGTTTTAATATAGTAAAGGAAGAGTTATACCTAGTTCCTAACCTAGAATTACTTTGTAGGGCAATAGGAAGTAGCTATACTATTTTATTATTATTACTAAGCGAAGGTAATAGCTGCCTAGGCTAGCTTAGAAGCCTTCTAAAGTTATAAGGCAAACTAAGCTACTTATCCTACGCTTATAGTAGCGCTAGGAGTAAGGTCTATAGGAACCTAGACTAGATTAATATTATATTTATAAAGTAGCTAGTTTAGACTAAAGCTAGTAATAGAGGAAGCCTAATTATTAAGCGTAAGCTAGCATACTACTAGGTGCTTAGGCTAATTAAACTATAAGAAGGAAATATAAAAATATAAGATAGCTTATACCTTTTAGTTAGCCTACTTTATACCCCTATTAGTCTAGGGGTAGTAGGAGGTAAAAAGCAATTATTTAGTCTTAATAATTAAGCATAAGGTAGTTTAGAACTTACTTAGCTAGTCTAAGCTATAGTTAGTAATAATAAAGGTAGGGAACTTATAAAACCGCTACTAGTATGTCTTAAACCTTTTCGCGCATGCCTTAGCAAAGATACTAGTTATAGCCTTAAGCTAGATAAACTTAGAAAGGCGGTCTATAATTATTATAAGAAAAGAGGGATTAGATAGCCTACGTATAGGCAGGCCTATTATAAAGTTAACTAAGATCTAGGACTAGAAGTGGTTAGGAATAGGGAGGGGTTTTAGAAGGCCCTGCTGCTACTAGTAGCTTTTATAGCTGCTATAGTAGTAATAATTCTAGATATAGTAAGTAATGTCTTAGAACATGCTTACTTAGTAAAACTATTGCTAAAGAGTCTAGAAGGTAGTATTATAACTTAGATAGCCTACTACTAGTAACTTATAGCACTCCTAGATAAGGGTAGTTATTAATAGCTTTTATTAAGGCACCTATATTTAGCTGTAGAACTAAAGCACCTTATAAGCGCTAATACTATAGTTTATAATTTGCTCCCTTATCTTAGCTTTTATAAGGAATTACTATATATTCTTGTAGATAGCAGTAAGGTAGTAGTAGTATACTATATTATAAGTAACTACTATATCTTAGAGTGCCTAAAGGTAGGGAGAGGAAAAGACCTAATTACTAGAGGGTAGCGTAATATTAGTACTAAAGGGATTAGGGTTACTTATAAAGATAGCCTAGATAAATAAAGGTTAAAGAAGGCAGCTATACTATAGGGTTAGCCTTACCTTATCCTAGCCTTATTAGGAGAGCGTATTAGTATACTACTAGTACTACGCGGGTTAGTACTATAGGTAGTAATAATACTATAAGAGTGTCTTAGCCTAGCAAGCCTAATGCTTAGTTATAATCTTAAGGGTTATAAAGTACTTAAGGCTTTTGTAGTTAGTATAGATAGTAAAGGGCTTAGAAATACCCTAGAGCTTAGCTAACTATGCCTTAAGGCAGGAGATAATAGCTAGGAGCTTCTTATTATAAATAGTATAGTTCTGCTAAGGAGGGGTTAGCTAGGCTAAGTAGTAGGCAATAAGGTACTAAACACTATTTATTTAGAGCTAGAGAAGGCAACTACTAAGGGCAATACTAAAGTAGTTTACCTTAATTATTATATCCTAGTTAGGGTCTTATTAAGCTAGGATTAGGTCTAAGATAAAGAGGCGCTTAAGCTTATTAAAAGCATAGGCCTCCTGCTGCCTCTAGACAAAGGGGACGCCCTTCTTTATAAGATTATAAAGGGGGTTAGTAACTTAGGAGAAATTTAGAATAAAGTTATAGTAAAAATTTATAAAACTAAGGAAGCTACGTACACCCTATAGCTTTATTAGGGCTGCCTAGTCCTAAATAGCCTAGACCTTAGCAGGGTTAGGGCGCATGCTCTTACTTACTATAATAATATACCTAAGGTAGTAGACCTATTAGGTAGTAAAGACAGACTTATTAAGGTTAAGGTAGAGGCCTGCCGCCTATAGGCAGCTAAAAACCGCGCAAACCTTCCGCAAATAGTTATGCCTTAAGCCACTAGAATAAACTAGGATATTATCTAAGTATACTATAATAAAGTTACTAAGGGTATTACTAAAGGCGTTATTAACATAACGCTAGAAAGTAGTAGGCATACCCGCTAGGCTAAAGGGGCAGACAAGCTACTTAAATAGCCTAAACTATATCTAGAATACTATAAAAGCCTTGTCCCCCTTAGCAACCTATAGCTTATAGAAAGCTGCCTAAATATCTACCTTAGTAAACTATTATATATAAGCTAGAGAGTAAAGGGTTTCCTTAATAAAAGGTAATAAGTAGCAGTCCTACTCTATAATCTTATTAAGAGCATAGTAATTCACGCAAAACTACTAGCCCCTACTAGCCTTCTTAACTAAGAGGACTAGAGTAGCTACTAAAGAAAAGCTAGCTTAGATTTATCCCTTATTTAAGAGCTCTATAAGCTACTACTAGAGTTTAAGTAACTAGTCCTAAGGTATAAAGTATAATAGGCCTTAAGGGAGAGAGGGGAGGGACTTATTAGGAGACTTATAAAGATAAATATAGTAGTCTAAGGTGCTATAGTAAGGTAGAAGAGCGTCTACCTTAGACTTATTAAAGAGATTAGTAAAGTTACAAAGCTTAGCTAGCAGGGCTATATAGGGTTCCTTAGGCTATAACTTAGGCGTAGTAACCTAAAGAATAGATATTAACTTACATAAGCTAGTGCCTATAAACTAAATAGTTATATCCTAAAGGCAGCAAGCCTACTTAGCTATAGCTACAAAGGCAGACCCTATTATGCCCTATATAGCCTTGCCCTAGGCGTAACTTAAGGACTCCCACACTATAAGGCCTTTTGCTATGCCTACTATTAGCTCTTGCTAAGTAGTATAAAGGGTAATATTATAATATTCTATTTATAGTAGGCTAAAGATTATATTCTAGGCAAGGCCTAGGACTATATAAAGGCAGACAAATAACTACTAGCTATTAATATTAATTATAGCATAGGCAAGGTAAGTAATACTAAACTCCCTCTTAAGTGCCTATTATCCCTACTATTAAACCTTAATAGTAGTCCTTACCTAGCGCCTTAAAGGCAGCTAAATAAGCTTAAGGCCTAGCTATTAAGCAGTAGACTTGCTAATAATACTATAGCACTTATAGCTATAGTTAATTAGGGTATTTATAAAGGAGGATAAGTTAAAGAGAATAGGAATAGAGAACACTAGGTAATTTATATGTTTATAAATTTTATTATACTCTATTAACTTTACCTCTTTCTAACCTAAAGTCTGCTACATAACAAAGCTTAGAAGCCCTTACGCAAGACTTACTATAGGGGCTAGTCTTTTCTTATCCTATTCTCCTCCTCCTTCTTATACTTATAGTTATTAGCCTTAGTAATAGCCTACTAAATATAGACCTTAGGCTAAAAAGAGGGAAGGAGGGAGTAGTTATAAGCTATATAACTTATCTCTTTATAGTATAAGTAAGCACTAGACTCCTAGTAATATACTATCTCCTAGTTAGTTACTTACTTAGCTTATACCTAAGTAAAGGGTAAGGCTATATCCTTAGCCTTTAGCTTCTTCTTCTTCTAGCCCTTACCCTAGGTCCTTATAGTATTTACCCTAGATATAGCTATATCCCCCTTATAGTTAGTAGTGTAGTAATACTAGGCTAAAGGATTTATTAGATACCTAGTATAAAAGTAATCCTTAAGTGTAAAGGTCTTAAGGTCTAGGGTAATAGTATAGTACTGCTTTATAGTAGTGTTATAGCTATTATAAGAGATGCTGTGGCTAATATATATGCTATATATTTACTTATTAAGCGTATAGTATAGCTTAGCAAGATAGACTTTATTATCTTAGCTTATGCTACTAGTAAGGGAGAGTTTTTACTTAAAGCAAATAAAGAAGGCAGAGAAGGATTTATTACTAGCCTACTTTATCTAGTTAAGTTTAGTAAGGGCTATTTTATAGTAATAAGGGTTAGAGTAAAGCTTAGAGAGATAGTCTAGAAAGGCAGCTAGGTTATAGTAAATAAGATCCCCCTTTTTAAAGAATAAGGTAACCTTAGCCTAAATAAAGAATAAAAGGTTCTAGTAAATAAACATTTACTAGTCTATAGCAAAACTAATAAAGTTATAATCTACTTATAGCTTATATACTATAAAAAAGCGCTAGGTATTAAAGGTAAATTATTTATTATTATAGGGAGAGCCTATTAGAATTAGCTTATAGCAGACTAGGAGTATAGTAAGGGGTAAAGGGAGGTTAGTTACCCTAGAAGGGAGGGTTATATTAGTAGGCAAGGGAAGGGATATAACTAAGGCAGTAGTAGTAGCAGATTAGATTATATAGTTAGCAGCGGCTTATATAGCCTAAATTACAGCTATAGTAGTGTTTTCCTACTCCTATATAGCATTAAGGCGCTATTATATAGCTATAAGGGTATTACCTTACATAGTTAGGGTTATATTAATATAGTTAAGAATTACTATTATATCTTCTGCTATAAAAGAAGCGAGTCTATTAGCCTGTGCGTTTGCGTTTATATTTAAAGGTATATTAACTTATTTTAGTAGCTAAAAGAAATATAAGGCTAGAGGATATTTTTTAAATATTATAAACTAGCCTTATTACTACTACTAATAGGCATTAGAATACTATTAAAAAATATAAAGAGAAAAGAAGGAAAGGTAATATAAAGACCTTGTTATACCCCCTTTATACCCTTATTATAAATACCCCCCTATCATTATATGTAAGCCCTACGCGCGAGGCAAGGTGCGCACAACCACTAATACGCACCCGCATCGGCCCCACATTAGGCAAAGCCTAATACCATCACAAAAATATAGATAATTCTTTAGTATTACTCTTTACTATATTTAGGAAGGTAAGTCCTAAAGCTATTAATATAAGGTACTATAGTAAGAGGGAAGATAGTTACTATGCCTGCTTACTAGAGAATATAATCTTAATTATAAGGGATATAATAACTCTCTGTTAGGATCCCTTAGTCTAGTCTTAGCTTATATTACTTTTATAAGCTTGCTAGTAATAGATAATTAGTCTAATAGGAAGTAAATATTATGTTTTTGTAGGAAGTTATAAAAAATGCAAATAACTTTAGTGTTCCTATGTTTAAAGGCTTCTTTAGTCTAGTCTGTAAATTAGTCTCTAAGCTTCTGCTAAAGGAGCTTACTAGAGAGGTCTTTAGTCTTAGCTTTTATAATAAAGAAAGCAATTTAGCTATATATTTTAGCACTTATAGCCTTACTAAGATTAAAATCTAATAGGTTAAGCTTGTGCTAGTCTGCTATAATTGCTCTTCTATGTGTTAATAGGATCTAAGGGAGCTCTAGGATCTTATTATTAAGATTAATAAATTAAGGGCTTTGTTTACCTATAAATATGTGTTGTATTTAGTAGTAAAGAGAATAGAAGTCTAACGGAAAAATAGTAAAGTAGGTGGTAGGGCAGGTAAAAGGGTGGAAATCTATAGTAGTTATTAGTCTAGACTAATAAATTTAATTAAATTAAAGGCTTAATAAATCTTATAATAAATAAGAAATATAATGATTTCTCTAACGGGCGTTTAAGGCTAGAAAGAGGGAAAAATTATACTTATTAAAGTAAGCGGTATAGTGCTATGGCAAGCTTCCTTTCTTAGTATAAAACAGCTTTGTAAATAGACCCTAAAGAGCTTCCCTAAAGGGGATAGATTAAATCTATTTGTGATTGTGGAATTATCTCTTCTATATTACTTCCTTTATTTAGTAGGATTAACTCTACTAATTTTGTGAAAAATTAGCTACTATAAGCGGAAACTAGCGTTTTATAGGATATATAAATCTAGCTAATTTATAGTGTAATTACTACTAATTAGTGTTAATTTATACACAGGCGAATTAATAATAAAGGTATAAGAAATAATAAGTAATATGCGCGTAAAAGGAAGTACTAGGATTTTAGTTAACGTTATTAATATTACTATTTAGCTAGCTAAGTAGGAGGCCTTTTGGTGGTTTTCGTAATGCGCAAAGTTATGGGTTATGTAACCAGCGCACTGGCCACCTATCTAAGGCGAGCTTGGATGCGGCTAATTAGGATGCGCCGGGTCCACGTTGACCCGACCCGTTGCGTTGATATTAACAATATTATTAAATACACTACTAATTCCCTTTAAGTTATTACTACTATTACTGTTAATTCGTACACAGGCGAATCAATAATAAAGGTACAAGAAATAACAAGCAATGCGCGCGCAAAAGGAAGTACTAGGATTCTAGTTAATATTATTAATATTACTATTTAGCTAGCTAAGTAGGAGGCCTTTTAGTGGTTTTTGTAATGCGCAAAGTTGTGGGTTATGTAACCGGCGCACTAGCTACCTATCTAAGGCAAGCTTAGATACAGCTAATTAGGATGCGCTAGGTCTACATTAACCTAACCTATTGCGTTAATATTAACACTAGCACTCTTCTCTTTTTATACTAGAAATTAACATAATGTAAAGAGCCTCTAATCCCTCCTTACTAAATATATTAAACACTTAGCTAATTAAATCTAATCCCTTAATTAGATCCTTATACAAAGTAATAAAGGAAATAGTAATAGTTATTATAACATAATAGGTACTAATTAGTATAACTCTAATATCCCTAAAACACATACACTATGCTGTGGTTATAGCTAAAGAAATAAATATAGAAGTTATTATAATTATATATATTACTACGCTACTACTTAAGATCTATAACTCTTAATAGGGTAGTTACTATTACAAAGATTAAAATATATATACTTCTTATAATAACTCTTATAATAACCCTTTTATTAGGTCTTATACTACTCTTTTTACCTAACCTTCTATCCTAATTATAATCTTATTTATATTAATAAGGGTCTTAAGTGCTTAGTTTAGTAAAGTCTTTGTTATTATATTAGCTAGGTTATCTTTGCTATTAATCTAGCGGATTTTAAAGATTTCTTTATGTTTATATAATTACTAAAGAGCTATAATATTAATTATTAATTACTTCTTTTTAGTAGTACTAAGCTTAATAAGGTATTTATATAGCAAATTTAAATCTATACAAAGGATTATTAGAATTTCAGGCAAATTAAGCTAGTCTATAATTATCTTAATAGTTATGCTAATTATATAGGCTATATTAGCACCTTAAACTATGCTATATAATTTAGAAGCAAGGGCGCTGTGTGTAACACGCTTACACTTTGTTAAGCTATATATAATAATATTGCCTTTTATTATAAATTAAGCCTTGCTAAAGTCCTTGTTTCTAATTATAATAAGGTATCTAATCTAAGAGCTAAAGTCTTTATTATTTATAAAGGATTTATTAATAAAGACAAAGAGATTTGCTTTTTTAAGGTTAATTAGGATATAATACAGCCCTTAATTTAGGTAATTTATCTACTACTAAAGCCTCTTATTAAGGAATTTAATATCCTTATCTATAAGATCTTGCCTTTATACTATAGAAGAGAGGTTAAAGGTAGCTTTAGGTTAATAAATTATAGTAATATACGCTTTATAAGCTCTTTGTTAATAATAATTCTCCTAGCGCTTCTCTAGATCTTTATTAATAAGTTAAAGCTTACTAATCTGCCCTTTTTAGCAAAGAGAAACAAAGGAATTAGCATTAAGGGTAAGCTTATAATTATTAAAGATTAGTGTTGGATAAGCACAGGTAAAAGATACCTGTGGGTTACGCGTAACCGTAGGTAAAAGGTGTGTACACATAAGAGGGTTCTATTTAGTTGTATCTTCTAAGAGGAAGCTATCTAAGGGGTCTGTTATGTGCCTCCTTTTATATATGTTAAACTCTGCGTGCCCCTACATTCATGTGGTGGTTTATAGTGTAGCTAATTACATTGCATGCATCCTTGCTTAGCTAGGCGGAGCCGCAGGCTAAGCTAAGGGTGCTAAGGTTAACCCGTAATGTGTGCGATGATTCTAACACTAGGAATTCTCTCTTTTTATTATAAAAATTATTATAATTACATATAACAGAAGGGAGCTGCTTAAGATATATAAATCTTAAGCACGGCGGCTGTAGCTAGTAGATTTAGATGTAAAGATCTTAAGCAGTGTGGCGGTAGTAGCGAAAAATCCTAGTCCTTTAGCTCTTCTGTGGTAATAATATAGGAAAGGTTAAAGGGTTATATATGTGAAGATAAGACAAAAAGAGAAGGAAAAAGGAGTGTGTTTTCTAGCATTATAAGATTAAATAATATCCTGCATATTAGATTAATCCTGTGGTTGCAGTGTGCGCCAAACCTAGCCTTTAAGCTAAATCGTGACTTTATTGTTGTTAATAAAAGCCTTAAGTACACGATTTAGTAATAACTTTGTTATTACGTTAGCTAGGTTATCCTTCCTAAGAATCTATCGGATCTTAAAGATCTCACGGCGCTTGTATAATTGCCTTAGGGCTATAATATTAATTATAAGGCATTTCTCTTTTATAGTGCTAAGCTTAATAAGGCACTTATAAAGGGAATAAGAGTTAGTGTAGAGGATAAGAGGGATATTAGGCAAAGAGAGCTAGGTTGTAATTATATTTAGGGTTGTGCTAATTGCGTGAGCTATATTAACGCCTTAAACCATGCTATAGAGCTTAGAAGCTAGTGCGCTTTAAATAACGCGCTTACATTTTGTAGAGCTATACGTGATAATATTGCCTTTAAACGTGAACTCTGTGTTGTTATTATAAAGGGAGCTTTCGTTACTAATTGCGATAATGTACCCGATCTGTAAGCTGTGATTATGGTTGTTTATAAAGGAGCTATTAACAAAGATAAAAAGCTTTAAAGTTATAAGATTAAGTAGTATATAGGTTAATCCTTAGTCTGCGTGCTGCATTTGCTACTTAATCCTCTTGTTAAGGGCCTTAATATTATTAGCGTTAGGTTGTTGTTTTTGGGCGGTGGCAGACAAGTTAAATGAAGCTTTAGGTTAGCATATTGTCGCGATATACGCTCCGCGGGCTCTTTACTCTACGTATTCCTTCTAAGCAGTCTCTAAAGAGGGGTTAATTAGCTTAAGTTTAGAGGCTTAACCTTTTTGCTGCAGATATATTATAGAATCCGTTAAGAGCGTTAGCTTATAACTATTAAAGAGGAGTGTATTATTTAGCGTGAGCTTCTCTTTAGGCTTTGTGGTAAAATTAGCCTTAATTAATTAATCTTCCTTATGGTTAGAGAAAGGCTAGTTGCTGAGGATAAGGGTGTTATTTATTTGCATGCCTATAATACTAAAAGCGTTATTAGAAGTAGTAATAAGTATGTAGGGATTATATAAAGAGGTTATTATACTAAGCTTCTTATAGTAGTGCGTAAAGTACGTTACCCACTAATATGTGCTAGCTTTCGTAATACTATAGAGGGGTCTAATTACTACTATAATCATGCCTTAGGGATACTAGTCTTTGATTTCTCTAGGGAGGTGCGCTAGTATTATGCGATTAAGGGTAGTGTTTAACTGCACGTATGCTTAGGTGATATTACAAATCCACATATAAATGTCTCTCTTACTAAGCAAAGGGGCAAGGGCTATAATAAGCCTCTAGCTTGCGTGTTAGATTATTAGGGATTGCGTTAAGATAGTCTCCTTGCTGGCATTGTTGTGGCCTTAGATCACAAGGCGGGATTTCTTGTACAGTTTGTTAGTGCCTTTGCCCTTAATCTCTCTTACGAGGCGGCTCTTAAAGATGCGTTCTGCGCTGTGTTTATGTGGGTTAAAGGGTTTAAAGCAAAAGACATTATAGGCTAGCAGAGCCTTAATTTCCTTGCGGTTAGAGAGCTTAAAAGGCTTGCCTAGGGTTATAATCTTTCCTTATTAGCGTAGATTATTTGCTAGAGCTATGTCTGCCTCTTCTTTAGCAGAGAGGAAGGCTATAATGCCTTTATACGTGAGGAATGCCTTAAAGAACACAATCTCTGTGAAGTCTCTGTTAATTAAAGGGGTCTTTTGTGGATATCCGCGGCTTCTCTTTACCTAAGGGGTTACAATCTCTTATAAGCCTTCTATAGCTTTGTTCTGCTCTAGCATTATAGTGGGTGCTAGGTCTGTGGTTAATTAGACCTCTTTGTTAAGGAATCTAATCTTGCGAGGCCTTCTGCGGCCTCTCTTTGCAGGAGGGCTGCTGCTAGTGTTAGTTAGTATAGCGTGGTTAGCGCCTTTATTAGTACTGTTAGCGTAAGCGGCGATATTATTATTATTATAAGCCTCTAGGTCCACAAGATTAAGTGGTTTAATAATTTAGAGGGCTTCTTCCTTAAGGGATATATTACGAAGGAAGGGCTTGACAGATGTGACACTAAATTGGGCTGGGCTGTGAGGCATTTCCACTGTGTATGTCTCTCCTTTAGTAGATAAGAGCTTAAAGGGTCCTTGCTAGCTATCTTTCTTATGCTAGACCTGAATGTCTAATTATAGTGGGAGATAATGGGTTAGAAAGGTTATAGGTCTATTACGAAGGGTAAGGGTGTCTTGTACTTAATGCTTTGCTGTGGCCTTGCGGGCATTAAATATAGCCTTGCGGATAGCTTTAGCGCGTTATATAATAGAAAAGGAAGGTAGCAAGTTGTGTAATAGGCGCGGGTATATGCTAAACATAAGGAGGGTTAGCATAAGGCTGTTAGGGCCTGCAGAATTGTTTATAGCCTTTATAGCTATTTAAAGTATTTTATTAGGCAGCAAGTAGGTTTCTAATTTGCCTTTAAGGATGTTATAGGCTCTTTAGAGCAGGCTGTAATATCTCTTAACCTTACTAATGCTATTGTGGGATTTGATAGTAACTTTGTTAATGTTAATAGCTAGGGATTAGGTGTATTAATAGAATTCCGCTAATACGAAGTTCTTTCTAGCATTGTGAGATATCTAATCTAGCAGGCTAAGATACGAATTAATCTAGTAAGATTAAATAGTATCCTAGACATCCTTAGTGGTCTGCTTCTTTAGATCTAAGAAGCGCGTAGCTTAGAAGGCAGTTGCAGCGTTAATAACGTGAAGGACTAGCTTACTGTTAATGTGGAGGATATTTACAAAGATCTTATAGTTAAAGTTACGGTCCTCTTGTAGTGTAAACTTAAACCTGCCTAGTCCCTTCTCCTTAAGTTAACATTGCTTATAGAATCTTGTGAGTTTCGCAAGGAGGCAAGGGTTAAATTCCTTATTAGCCTAGTTTAAGATCTTTAATAGGCAAGCTATGGAGGGGTGGCTAAATTAGCGGTAAAGCTAACAGAGCTCTTTCTCCGTGAGGTAGAAGGCAACCGCTAGCTTGGGCTTTAGATGCTACTATAGGTAACCCTATTATTAGGTTACGGGGACCTCTTTAGTCCCTTGGATTAGCATGTTTTATAGATTATCTAGCCTCACGCCTATCTAGTCTATATCCGTAATATAGTATAAGAAGGGAGTGTTAGTGGGCAGAATATGGAAGTTAATATCTCTAAGCATAATTAGCACGCAAAGGACGCCTTTAGAGAGGGCTTTTCCTGCTCCGAAGCTAATCTTGTGTTATTAAGCCTTATTAATCTATAACTGTAGCATTAGGCGCCGCAGAGCCTTAACCTAGGGCATCCCGGCTGTTAAGACCCCTAAGGCACTAGTATCTAGCAGGATACCACGGAAAATCTTGCTAGAATAGTGTAATTCTACTATATAATTAGCAGTGATTATGTTATTAGTAATGTTAGTGGCAACGTTAACGTAGGGATCTCTCTGAGAGAGAGCGTGGTATGAAGCTTTATAACAAAGGAATTTAATAATTTCCATGCCTTTAGGCACTTTAGAAGATAATGTGAAGGTCTTAAGGGCATAGGTGAGGAATTATAATATTGCGGGGGCATTGTTATTAGAGGTATTAGGGTTAGGCTGTCTTTAAGGGGTTGGGGAGGACTAGGTAGTGGTAGCAGCTATTATAACTTTAGTCTTGTAGATTGCGTTACAAATCTCTTCTAAGTTAAGGCTATTAAGGTTAGAATTATATAATCCTTTAATGTTAAGAAGGAATTACTACTACTTTCGGTCTGTGGGCTTATTACAATATATTAGGAGACGGTTCTAATTAGATCTAGCGTTTTAACGCTCTTAAGAGGAATGCTTTGTAGACTAGCATCCTTCTTTACTATAAATATAGTATTATAGGGTCTTTCTTTGTTATATACCTTATGGAGTGTAGCTGTGGCTTTGGCTAAACTTATGGTTAATGTAGAAAGCGGGTGATAATTACAGAGTCTTGTATCTTAGAGTCTTGTTATGCTAAAGGAATCTGCTGTGTTTAAGGCGTTTATCCTTCTTAGCGATCCTAATAGATTTCTAGATCTTAGTAGTAAGGTCTTTGTATATTAAGTAGCTATTGTAGATAGCATGGCTGCATTTAGGGACGTTATTAACAGCGGTAAGGAGGGTGTTCTGCATCTCTACATTGTTAATATAGCTTCCTTAAAGTCTATAGTAGATCTTAAGGATCCGGTTAGTAAGGAGGTTAAGAGCCTTAGTTATGCTCTTCTTAGGGTTCTTAGTTATTACCTTGTGAAGTGTGATAGTCCTAAGGTCTGTTTAGTAAACTTAGCCTGTATTCTAGGTTTTAAAACATTCTCTAATAGATTGTACTATTTTATTAAAGGTTATCCCTAGGCCTCGGATGTAGTCCTTATAATGCATAGCTGCGTTGCCCTTAAGCATTACAGGGAAGGCCTTATAGAAAGCATCCTTAGGGATATTAAGTTAGTTACAAAGGGCGAGGAATGTGCTGTATTTATTATGAAAGAAGTTATAGAGGTCTCCGCTGTACTTATTATTATTAGAGTAGACCTTGTAGAGGTCTATAATCTTCTTTGTGATTGCTGCTGACGAATTAATTAATCTTGCGGGCTCCTTGTATGTTCCTTTAGAGGGTCTTTGTATCTCTAGAGGTAGAAGTAATGCCTTAGAGGGATTAGAGGGCATTAGGGTAGATTATAAAGCTTGCGGGTATTCTTACTTAGAGTCTCTTATAGCTGTTATAGGGGGCAGGGAGGGAATCTTTCTAAGAGAGCATAAGACCTCTTATATGGTTTCTTGTGTAGGAGAGTTAAGGCAGCTTTAAGTTATCTCTGCGGGGGGTAGGCGGCTTCTGCCTCTTTCTTTTATTAATAATTAAGTGGTTTAAGAGGTTTATAAGGTTATAGTCTCTTCTGCTCTAGGGGGTTAAGGCATTAAGAGGGCTAGGGCTATTATCTTAAGTTTCTAGGCAATTAGGCTTTTATTATTTGTAAAGTAGATGCCCCTTCTTTCTAGGAAGATTTAGAGGGCTCCCACAAGGGGTGCTAGGAGTTTCTTGTAGGTGTTTTCTAACTATTAGCTGAATTTGCTAACGAATTCCAGCTAGAGGGCCTTGCCGCAGATATCTTCCACTTCTGTGTTGTAGATAAATTAAGCAATTCTGCCGGCGATTTCCTCTTCTAAGCAGAGGGCAGGGATTAGGCAATTAGTCTTCTAAACGTGCTAATTAGGGTTAATAATATCTTTGAAGCGTTCTATAGCTTAGGGGAGGTTAGGGATACTTCCTACCGTGGAGTTATTGTTATTAGAGTCCGTTATCTTAACTAATTGATTAATTAGTCTATTGTTAGACAGAGGGGTCTTTTGTAGTTATTTTTCTAAAAAGGAAGAGCATAGTAGTTAGCAAGGGTACAAAACGGCTATCTTTTAGGCGGGCTTAAAGGATTAAGCTAACCTGTAATAACAGAATTGCTTAAGTATAAAGCAGCTATCTTGTAGATAAACTTAGTGAATAAGCTAGTCTGTGATAATAGAATTGCCTTAGCATAAGACAGTTATCTTATAGGCAGACCTAAAGAATTAGGCTAACCTGTGATAATGGAATTAGCTTTCCTGTGGTAATCTTTGCTAATCTATAGTCCTGTAACTACTAATTAGTATTGGATAAGCATAGGTAAAAGATACTTATAGGTTATGTGTAACTGTAGGTAAAAGGTATGTACATATAAGAGGGTTCTATTTAGTTATATCTTCTAAGAGGAAGCTATCTAAGGGGTCTGTTATGTGCCTCCTTTTATATATGTTAAACTCTGCGTGCCCCCACATTCACGTGGTGGTTTGTGGTGCGGCCAATCACATTGCGTGTATCCTCGCTTAGCCGGGCGGAGCCGCAGGCTAAGCCGAGGGTGCCGAGGTTGACCCGTAATGTGTGCGATGATTCCGACAATTAGAAAGTAGTTTATTATAAGCTTCTCCTTTAGCTTAGCAAGGAATTTAGTAGCTTATAGTTTGTTTTCTTCTTAATTAGAAAACGGTTAATTAGCTAAGATAAGGGTATTATTTATTTGCATGCTTATAATACTAAATTTATCTATAGAGCTGCTAATAAGAAGGTAAGGGTTATATATAGAAGGTATTATAAATAACTTCTTATAATAATACTTTTAGTACATTACCTACTAGTGCATGCTAGCCTTAGGGATTTTGTAAAGAGGCTTAATAATTACTATAATTATACTAGGAGGATACTAATCTTTAACTTCTTTAGGTAATTAGCATAGGATCTTGTGGTTAAGGCTTATAATAAATTAAACGTAAGCTTACGTAATATCTCTTAGCTTAATAAAGATATCCCTCTTTGTAAGTAAGGGAGCTAAAGTTATAATTAACTATTAACTTGCTTATTAAATTATAGGAGCCTAGGTTAAGATTATCTGCTTGCTAGCATTATTATAAGCTTACACTATAAGTTATGATTTTTTATATAGTGCTAGGGTGCCTTTGCCTTTAATTTTATTTATAAAATAGCTATTAAAGATGCGTTATATACTATGTTTTTTAGCATTATAAATCTTAAGTTAGAAGACTTCTTGCTAAAGCAAAGCGTTAAGTTCCTTCTGCTAAAATACCTTAAAAGGTGCTCCTATAGTCTTTATAATACCTTACTAGCAGAGTTAATAGGCAAGGGCAAGATCTCCTTCTTCTTTTATAGTAAGAAACGCTTTAGTAAGTAAAGTGCCTTAAAGCATTAATTTCTTAAAGTCTTAGTTAATTAGAGGGGTCTTTTATAGTTTGCCTCTGCCTTACTTAATAGGCTACCTTTTAATATTATTTTTATTAGGAAAGTTAAAGGTAACTCTCTTTATTAGTTTATATAGTTAGTTATTATAATTCTCTTTATCCTTATTAGTAAGTAGAGGAGAAAGGGTCTTTTTATTAGCTATAATCTCTAGATTGCCTAGATTATATAGGAATAGCTTTATAATAATAAATCTAAATTTTATTAGTCCTAAAGGCATCTCTACTATATAGGTTATGCCTTCTATAGCTAAGAGTCTGTAAGGACCTTACTAACTACCTTTCTTACGCTAAACCTATACCTTAGATTATAGCAAGATTTAGTAGGTTAGGAAAGTGTTAGGCCTATTATAGCAGGCAAGGGCATTACTAATCTAGTGCTTTATAAGTAATTTATAGGCTTTAAAGGTAGCTTTACGGATTGCTTTAGCGCGTTAAATAATAGAAAACGCTAGTAATAAATCCTATAATAGTCATAGATATGCCCTAAACATAAGAAGTGTTAAAATAAGGCTATTTAGGCTAGCAAAGTTATTAATAGCTTTTATAGCTATTTAAAGAAGGTAGTCTTGCTATATATAGTCTTTAAGTTCGCTTTTAATAATGCTATACATACATTAGAGGGGAGTGTAATATATTTTAACCTTTCTAACGCTATTATAAGCTTTTATAGGGACCTTATTAACTTTAATTACTAACCCTTAGGCGTATTAATAGAATTCTGCTAATGCAAAGTTCTTTCTAGTATTATAAACAATCTATTTAGGTAGTCTAAGATAACTATTAATCTAATAAGCTCTAATAGTGTCCTAAATGTCTTTAGCAGTCTGCTTCTTTAGTTTAAGAAAATAAGTAGCTTAAAAAGCTATAGTAAAATCTATAATATAAAGGACTAGCTTGCTATTAATTTAGAGAATATTAATAATAATCTTATAATTAAACTTATAGTTATTTTTTAAAGTAAACTTAAATTAGCTAGGGCTCTTACTATAAAGTTAACATTACTTATAGAAACTAGTAATTTTTTATAGGATCTTTAAGTTAAATTCCTTACTAGCTTTATAAAGAACTTTTTATAGTCTTCTAATTAAAGGGTAACTAAAACGTTAATAAAGCTACTAAAGTTATGTTTTTATAAGGAAGAAGGCAACTACTATAGTTAGCTTAAGATCCTACTATAGATAACCCTATTATTAGGTTATAGGGATCTCTTTTATGCCTTAAATTAGCAGGTTCCTTAGGTTATTAAGCTTTATATTTATATAGTCTATATTAGTAATTAAGAACAAGAAGGGTATTACTATTAGTAGCACGTAGAATTTAATTTCTCTAAGCACTATAGGAACCTTTAAAGAACCTAGTAATAATGCTTTTCTAGCGCTAAAAGCAATATTATATTAACTTGCGGATTAGTTAATTTATAGCAAGGGAAATAAGCGTAAAAGGGCTTAGGCTTAAGTAATGCTAACTATAGAGACTCCTATAGCGCTAGTATTAGGAAGGATGCCTCTAAAGGTCTTTTTTAAATAGTATACTTTAGTAAGGAAAATATTATTAGACTAAGGCTTTTTATAAGAATTGCTATAGTAAAGGGCGTGCTTAAATAACTAGTCTTAAAGCATCTTAAGCACCTTACTACTATTAGGGATCTTTGTTAAGAGTATTAACCTTTATAATACTATAGTAAGAAATTACAAAGGACCTATAGGAGGATTAAAGTAATTATCCTTTTTAGTCTTATTTAATAAAGCTATTATTACCTTAGTCTTAAGGATTAATTACTTAAGGTTATTAGGATTACTACTATTATTATCCTTACCCTTAATATAAGTAAGGAATTACTACTACTTCTGCTCTATTAGCCTGCTATAATAGAATTTAGATTAATTCTAATGCTTTTATAATGCCTTATATTCTTTAGTAAAGTGCTTTGTAGACTAGCACCCTTGCTTCTTATAGATAAAGCAGCGGCCCTTATAACAAATAAAGGGCCTATGTTATTACTATTAGAAGTTATAATTCTTCCTGTAGTAATAATTAGTATAAAATATAGTATTAGAGTTAACTTTAGCCTTTTTTTAATAAAATACACCGCGCTTAGTAGTATTTCTTTTAGCTTGCTTTACTCTAATACTTTTCTAAAGCTTTAATATTAGGTCCTTGTATATAAAGGGGCTATTATAGGCTATAAGGCTGTATTTAGGGATATTATTAATAGCAGTAAAAAGCGTGTTTTATATGTTAATCTTGTTATTTACGTAGCCTTTAGTTCTATAATAAAGAGAGATAATCTTATTAGAGAGGAGGTTAAGGGCCTTAAGTATACTCTTTTTAGGGTTTTCCCTTATTACCTTATATAGCATAATTATACAAAGGTTATTATAATAAAGCTAAGTAGTATTAATAGTTTTAAAGCAGTCTTTAATAAATTTAATTATTTAGGTAAAAGTTATGCCTTTACTAAGGAGAAAGTC
>SRQA01000552.1:0-20479 GCA_018360365.1 Claviceps citrina | reverse complement strand
ATGCTTATAGAAGTATAATTATATCTTTAGATTATATTATTATTTAATATAATATATTAGCTTAACTATTTAATAAGTAGAGCGCCCTAAAATTAGTATAGTAGATAAAGCAAAGAGAAAAGCATAATAAATTACAAAGTAATTATATAATTAAATTATTATGCCTACTATTATATAGTTAATTATATAGTTAATTATATAATTATTAAGTAGTGTAGTTGCTAAGTTACTAATATAATTTATAATAGTATTAATTTAAAGGTTATAGGTTATAATATATAAATATTACTTAACCTAGAGTATAATAGAAAGGTTATGTATTAATATAGTTAGTAGTAAGGCTAGTATTATTACTTGTTAATACACTACATAGGTTTAGCCTCTATATAGTAGACTAATCTTAAGGGCTTATAGGTTCTTTAGGCTACTTTCTTGCCTTATTTAAAAGAAGAAACCCCCCCTATTAGTGTGAAAAGTAAAGGAATAGTTAGATAGTTTATATAGTAAATAGTGTATATAGTAATTCTATATATAGCTAACTATAATACTAATATATAATACTAGCTGCTAACTATAATAGAAATTAACTAACTAACTAACTAACTAACTAACTAACAAAGCTATTAAATTAATAATAACTATAAATTTAAGTAAGTATCCTTATATTATAAGTAATATATAGCTAATATATAACTATAAATATATAATATTTACTATACTTATAATACTTACTATACCTTTTCTCTCCCTTAATAATTTAATAAAAGCTATAACTTTTAGTTATTAAATAAGTGCCTAGGTAGTTTCCTTAAGAAGGCATCTAGTCCTAGCCTATAGCTAATATAAAGTTACTTAATAAGGGGAAATTTTTTTTATAAATATATAAGAGAATTTATAATATATAAGGTTAGGTATGCTTTAATTACATATTACTTTTCTTTAAAATAAAGGGAAATTTAAAAGGTTATAGGTTTAAATATGTGTATATATATATGTTTTTTTTTATGCTATATAAGCTAAGAGATAATAAAAAAAAACGTTATGTAATAATATACGTGTATGTGTAGTGCTTATTATTATAATTACTACAACGTGTATAATATAATATAATTAATAGTTAGTTATATATATTATAATTAAGCCTATAGTTATATAGTTAGTATGCTTTATAATAGTATTTTATAGTGTTTTAGTAATATATATCCTATAACTATATACAGAGGAGAGGGGTCTTTAAAGGAAGGAGGTTATTACAAGAAGAAGCAAAATTTACTAAAGGCAGTAGCTTACTATAGGCAGCCCCTAGCAGGGCCTCTAGAGGGAAATAATTATAAAAGGGGGTAATTAATAAAAGGGGTAATTAATAAAAGGGGTAATTAATAGAAGGCGTAATAATTAATAAAAGGCGTGATAATTAGAGGCGTGATAATAAAAGAAGCGTTGTAATCGCGCGATAATGTTCTTCCGCCCTAGCTTTCATAGCTTTACGCCTTATGGCAGGGTATTCACCCGCTAACATTAACCTACGTTACTTACCTAAGTAATAGTAGGTATTAGTAGCTTAGCCTTATAGTATTACTAGGTACTAGTAAAGGTAAATAAATAAAAAAGTAAGGCAAATAAATAATAAAGTAAGGTAAGTAAATAAAGGTATACCTAGAAAATATTAGTATAACTTAAAGGTTTTAGTAGGGTTTAGTAATAGCTAAGTAAGGGGTCTAGTCTAGGACCTATAAATAGCCTTATATAATTAGTAAATTAATAATAATTTCCTCTTTAGGTAAGAGTAAGTAATTTAGTAAGTAACTAAGTAATTTAGCTAACCTAGCTAGTCCCCCCCTCTAGGTATAAGAGGGGGAGGTTCCCCTATAGTTTTTAACCCCTTTTCCTTTCTTATTAATATTAGTAATTTTCTAGTAAGTTATAAACCCCTTTAGCCCTAGTCTAGCCCCTTACCTTTCTTATATTACTTCCTTCTAAATTTATTATATAAATATACTAAAAATTAATTTAAAACTTATATAAGAGGTAAGTTCTATTAAGTTATAATCCCTTACCTCCTCTAATACTAACCTTACCTTAGTATAAGCTAGATAATAAGTGTTTATATTTTTTATATTTTTATTATTTTAAAAATCCTAATACCTAGTGCTATATATAGCTAGGTAAGTATCCTAATATTATCTCGTATAAGTCTAGCGCTAATCTATCTAGGACCTAGTAGCTCCTATTATAAATACGTATATAGTAGTAAAAAATATTATTAAGTAAGTGTCTCCCTTATCCCTATAACTTGTCCTAGGTAGTGCCTAACTAGTTTAGTTAGAGCAAAACATTAATTAAATAGAATATCCTAGTGTAGTGCGTGTCTAATAGGCAGGCAGGGGGGGATAGGAATAAGTCTAATAAGCCTAAGACCCTAGGCCCTTTAGTAAAGCATCCTTATAGGCGCCTGCCTAAAAGTAGCTAGGGCAGGAGAGGTTAGAGTAAGAGGCAGGGCTAGAGTTAGGGATAGGGCTAGGGCTAATTTCCTTTATTTATGAAATACTCTTTTCTTTTATTATTTATGTTTTATACTTACCTAAAAGTAGCTAGGGTAGGAGAGGTTAGGGTAAGAGATAGGGCTAAAATTAGGGATAAAGCTAGGGTTTTTTTTTTATTATTTAGGTTTACTTTATTATATATAAGTTAATTAGTTTAGGTCTTACTTATTCCTCTCTTCCCTGGGGCTTATTTACTAAGGTCTTAGTATAAGTATTATTTCTAAGTTATATAATTATAATATAAGAGTAGTTATTTTCCTAGTTTATTATAGCCTTTATTAGCTCTTAGCTAAAGCTTTTTACTTTTATAGCCTTTACTTTTTCTTAATTTATATATAAATATACTACTAAAGTAAATTATTCTAGCTATTTTATTTATATAAGCTAATAAGCTATAATAAAAGTAGTATAATAGTTATTAAGAGTAATAATTACTTTATATTAGTCCTAAGGGAAATTAAAATTTAAATAAATAAGCTAAAGCTTAATATATTATATATATTTTATAATAATATAATAATATATTTTTAAAGTATTCTTATAAAATAAAGTAAAAAGTCTGCCTTTAGTATATATCTTTTATATAAAAAAGCTTATAGTTTTATTTTCTTTATAAATATTTAAATAAAAGTAATAAACTTATACTTTTATATTACTTTATAAAAAAATATTACTTTATAAATAAAATAAAAGCTTAAGCTATATTTTATTATAATAAAAGTATATTATAATTAGTGCTTTTAAGTATTATTCTTATTATAATATTATTTATTTCTTTAGTTTTACTTAAGTTTTTTCTTAGCTAATAAGTTATTAAAAGTAAAGAAAGGCTTTTTTAGTAATATTATATAAGCTAGTAAGGGGTGTTTAGGCTATTTATAAGTTATTTAGTTATATAATAAAGTTATTATTACTATATATATACTATATATTTTTTTTATTATTTTACTAAATTTTAATTATTTATAATATTTTTAGTAATAAAAGTTTAGAAAAAAAAATAACTACTTTAGTTTTAAGTAATAAGAGTAGTATAGCTTTATAAGTATTAATAATAATCTAAAGGTATTTATTTTATTTAATTATAAATACCTTTATTATATTTTTTATAATTTTATTATACTTAGCTTAGGTATAATAAAATCTTATATTATAAGTAATTATACTTTTAATAACTTAAGTATAAAGTAGCCTTACTTTATAAAGGCTATAGCTTTATATAAATACTATAAGTAATATTAAAGTAAGCTATTATTACTTTAGCTTAGTTATAGTCTTAGCTTAATATACTTTTTAACTTAATTTTTAATAAACCTAAATACCTAGAAATTAAGTAAACTAAACTAGCTATATTATTATAGTCTTAAGTTAAACTAAGGTAGTATTAAAGTAATAATAATATATAAAGTATATTAACTTACTTTTTTAAGAGTAAAACTTAAGGCTAGACTTTTTAAATTATTTTTAATAAACTTTTTATATAGTTTTAAAATAAGTTTAATTTCTTTTTATAATTCTTTTATATATTATAATATTTATATTATTAAAAAATCCTAAGGTAAGTATAAACTTTATATATACTAGTATATTATAAAAAAATATAATATAAAGTAAAAATAAAATTAAACAAAATAAGAAAGCCTTAAGAAACCCTAGCCTTAACTAAGTATATATTAAATAGTTAGTTTTTCAATAAAAAAGTTATTATTTTATTTATAATAAACCCTTAAGTTTCTATTATTATTTAGTTAGAAATACTTTATTATAATATAATATAAAGTAGCTTATACTAGTAAATAATATTAAAAGCTACTAATATATTTAGTTATAAAAGTAATATAATTTTATTATAATACTATATTACTTTTATTACTTTTTTTAATATACTAAGGGTATATTTTATTAACCTTTTAGCTTAGTTTTTTATTTATATTTTAAGTAAGGCTTCTTTCTTTTTAATAATATTAGTAAGCTATATTATTATTATTACTTTTATTACTTTTGTAATAATATTTAAAAAAGTAATAAAGTATTATACCCCTGCTTTTTATAGGTTTATAAAGGTTTTCTTTAGTTTTTTAGGACTATTATAAAACTTTTTTAGTATAGTTTTAGGTAGTATTAAATCTTATAATAAGTATTAAAAAGTATAGTAAGTATAGTAACTAAAGGTTTACTATAAGCCTTAAGAAACCTTACTAGGATTTTATTAATTTTAAGTGCTTTTTAGCTAGCTATAAACTAAATAATTTACTAAATCTTCTTTAAGTTAAAGTAATTACTATTAGGAAATATAATAAAATTAAGGTAAGTATTTATTTTTAGTAAAATATTATTTAGTTTAGTATTTAAGGCTAGGAAAAAGTATTTAGTAAATACTTTTACTTTAGTATTATATATTTTTACCTCCTAAGTATTCTTTTTTTTTATAAAAAAATATTAATACTTACTAAGTATTTAATAAAAGTTTACTTCTTAACCTAGCTTATTTCTTAAGGGCCTAAAGGCTAATATAATTAAAGAAAGCCTTATAAACTACTTATCTTTAAGTACTTTATTTCTTATTAGCTATAATATAAGATTATTCCTTTTTTACCTTAGTTATGATTTATAAGTTATACTTTATATAACTTACCCTTTACTAGCACTAGTCCTAGTAAGCTATAGTAATTATATCCCTAACCCTTTTATTTTACTATAGCTATTAAGCTAGGTTTTTATAGATTTATTTTAGTATTATTAAGTTTATAATTTTATATAGCTTCTTAGTAATTTACTTAGTATACTAGTTAATATTATTTAAATAAGTAAAGGAAATTTATATAATTACTATATAAAACTTATACTTAGCCTTTATTATTATAAGCTTTTTAATTAGTATTTTCTAATTATATATTACCTTTTAGTTATATAAGAAGTTTTTACTAGTATAAATATATATAAGCTATAGTAAATAATTAAAATTACTAAGGTTCTTTTCTTTTATAAATTTAATCTTAATATTATAAAATACCTAGGCTAGGTTAATAATATTATTATATTTCTTTTTAGCTTATTAGATTACCTTTTTATAAAGTATAATAAGCCCTAGCCCTTATTATATTACTAGGTTTAGTAGGGTTTTATTATTTAGTAGGTTTTAGTTATGTTTATTTTATAAAAAGTAGTATAATTTAAAGTCTTTTATAATTATATTATAAGGCCTTAAGGGGGTTATTATAAGCTTTTTAATTAAGGTATTTTATTTCTTTTTATAGCCTAGGAAATAAATAATATAATTATTTATACTTTTTATTATAATTAAGTATTAATTCTTATTAAACCTAGCTACCTAAGCCTTAGGGCTATAGTATTTATATATATAAATAATTATTTTACTTTTATATATTACTAGCTAGTAATATTCTAAGCTAAAGTATAAGAGTAGCTTACTTACTTTTATAAACTCTTATATTATTATTATATTAATATTAATATAATAGCTGAATATTACTTATATAAGTTTAGTATTTTTTTTAATATTTTATTATATAACTTATATTATATAAATTAAACTAAATCTTAGGTACTTAATATATTTAAGGCTATTATAAAGGCATTAAGTTAGCTAAAAAGGCCTTTAATATTACCTTAAGTAGCTTTATTTAAGAAGGGTAAGGCTCATAGCCTAAATAGTTTTTCTTTATAGCTAGTTACTTTTTTTTATAATAATTTATTTTTTATAAAAAAGCTACTAGCTTTTTTTATATATTTTTTATTAAGTAATAATTTAGTTTTTATAAGTAAGTAAAACTTAATTAATAATAGCTTAATAAAAATAAAAGATTTAGATATATAAAGGGCTTATACTTTATTTTATATTTTATTTATAACTAAGTAGCTATAAGACTATATTAAGTACAGTTTTTTATAGTTAATATATCTAGCTTTAGTTTTATTTTTCTTAGCTAAGTAATTATTTTTTACTAGGTAGCTAGTACTTATATAGTAACTATATTAAAAAATTACTTTATAATATATTATAATATATCTAAACTTATAGTACTTAAAGTATTAATAAAGGTTTAGTATTTTATTATAAAGTTAAGTATTAAAAATTTTTATTTTATAAACTACCTTAATATAATATAAATAGTTTATTATATTAACTTTATTAATTTTAATAATAAGTAATACTTTTATTATAATACTATAAGGTTTTTATATTATAATCTTAATAAAGCTAAAGCTATTTACTTTCTTAAGCTAAGCTAAAAAACCTTTATAAAATTAGTTTTTTACTATAAGAAATCCTTTAATAATAATACTAAAAATATAATAACTTAGTATTACTTTTTTATTAAAAGTATTTTTTACTTAGGTTAGGTTTTTAATATATTTCTTTAATATTTTATAAAAGGTTATAATTATATTATTACTTTAAAAGTATTATATTATTATTATTATCTTAGTATTAAAGGCCTAGTTATTTATTATAATTATTTTATTTAATATTATTTAAATAATATTTTAGCTATATTTTTAATGATAACTTCTTAGTATATTTTTAAAAAAACTAGTATAATAATAATTTAGTTTATTAGTTTAGTAATAATATTTATAATTAGTACCTTATTAGTAATAATAAAAGCTTATATTAAAGCTACTTTAAGGGTATTATTAATAGCTTTTTTAATTACTTTTTTAATTATTTGTTTAAGGTTTTTTTTAATAAAGTTAAAAAAATATTACCTAAGGTAGCTATATATTTAGTATATATCTTTACTATATTAATGGCCTAAAAAACTACCTTTTATATACTTTTTAGTAATATTATTAAAATAAAATTAGTAATTTTCTTATATTTTTTCTTTAGATAATTTAAAATTATATTTTATATAAGTATTAGTATAATATTACTTTAGGTTTTTATTATATAACTTTTTTTACTTATATTAAAGTAATAATAACTTTAGGTAAGCTTATGATTTTTATTATTAATATTTATTAGTATTTTATTTATTATTATACTTATACTTTAGTTATAATATATTATTAAAAAGTAAGGTAAATAAATATAATAATTTTAATTTTAGTATTATTTTTTATATTAAAGGCGGTTTTATATTAGTATAGTAGTGTAGGCGAAATTATAAAAAGTGTTTTAATTTATTACTATATTTTTAAGTTTTTATAATATAAAAATTATATAAAACACTATTTGTATTTTTGCTTATACTAATATACTAACGCAAAACTGCTATTAAAATAAAAAAAAATACTAGAATTATAATTATTATATTTATTTACCTTACTTTTTAATAATATATTATAACTAAAGTATAAGTATAATAATAAATAAAATACTAATAAATATAAATTATAAAAATTATAAACTTACCTAAATGTTAGACAGGCACAGGTTAAAGATACCTGTGGGTTATGCGTAACCACAGGCAAAAGGGGTGTATACACAAAAGGGTTTTATTTTTTTATAAGGTCTAAGAGAAAGCTAGCTAAGGGATCTATTATATGCCTCCTTTTATATATATTAAACTTTACGTAGCCCTATATTTATATAGTAGTTTGCTATGTAGCTAATTATATTATATACACCCTTAGTTAGCTAGGTAAAGCTATACGCTAACTAAAGCTACTAAGGTTAACTTATAATATATATAATAATTCTAATACTAGAAATTCTCTTTTTTTATTATAAAAGTTATTATAATTATATATAATAAAAGAAGGCTACTTAAGATATATAAATCTTAAGTATAGTAGCTATAGCCTATAGATTTAGATATAAAGATCTTAACTAGCATAGCTATAGTAGTAAAAATGCTAGTTTACTAGCTCCCTTTATACGTAATAATATAAAAAAGGTTAAAGAGTTATATATATAAAGATAAGATAAAAAAAAAAGAAAAAAAAGAATATATAGTATCTAATATTATAAGATTAAATAATATCCTATATATTAGATTAGTCTTGTAATTATAGTATATACTAAACCTAGCCTTTAAGTTAAATTATAACTTTATTATTATTAATAAGGGCCTTAAGTATATAATTTAGCAAGGACTTTATTATTATATTAGCTAGGTTATTCTTTCTAATAATCTAGTAAATCTTAAAAATATTATAGTGCTTATATAACTACCTTAGGGCTATAATATTAATTATAAAGCACTTTTTCTTTATAGTGCTAAGCTTAATAAAGCACTTATAAAGGAAGTAAGAGTTAGTATAAAGAATTAAAAAAATATTAGGCAAGGAGAGCTAGGCTATAATTATATTTAAGGTTATGCTAATTATATAAGCTATATTAATACCTTAAACTATACTATAAAGCTAAGAAATTAGTATACTTTAAATAATATACTTATACTTTATAAAGCTATATATAATAATATTACCTTTAAATATAAACTTTATATTATTATTATAAAGGGAGCTTTTATTACTTATTATAATATTATAGCTAATTTATAAGCTATAATTATAGTTATTTATAAAGAAGCTATTAATAAAAACAAAGAGCTTTAAGGTTATAAGATTAAGTAGTATATATATTAATCTATAGTTTATATATTATATTTACTATTTAATTTGCTTATTAAGGGTTTTAATATTAGTAGTATTAGGTTACTACTTTTAGGTAATAGCAGACAAATTAAATAAAGCTTTAGGTTAGTATATTATTATAATATACGCTTTATAGGCTCTTTGCTTTATATATTCCTTTTAGGCAGTCTTTAAAAAAGGGTTAATTAGCTTAAGCTTAGAGGCTTAGCCTTTTTACTATAAAAATATTATAAAATTTATTAAGAGTATTAGCTTATAATTATTAAAAAGGAGTGTGTTATTTAGTGTAAGCTTCTCTTTAGGCTTTATAGTAAAATTAGCATTAATTAATTAATTTTCTTTATAGTTAGAGAAACGCTAGTTATTAAGAATAAGAGTGTTATTTATTTATATACTTATAATACTAAAAGTATTATTAAAAGTAATAATAAGTATATAAGGATTATATAAAAAGGTTATTATACTAAGCTTCTTATAATAGTATATAAAGTATATTACCTACTAATATTTACTAGCTTTTATAATACTATAAAGAGGTCTAATTACTACTATAATTATGCCTTAGGGATACTAGTCCTTAATTTCTCTAGGGAGGCACGCTAGTATTATATAATTAAGGGTGGTATTTAATTATATATATACTTATATAATATTATAAATTTATATATAAATGCCTCTTATACTAAGTAAAGGGGCAAGGGCTATAATAAGCCTCTAGCTTATATATTAAATTATCAGAAATTATATAGAAATAGTCTTCTTACTAGTATTCTTATAGCCTTAGATTATAAGGCGGGATTTATTATATAGTTTATTAGTACCTTTACTCTTAATCTCTCTTATAAGATAGCTTTTAAAAATATATTTTATACTATATTTATAGGGGTTAAAGGGCTTAAAGCAAAAGATATTATAAGCTAGCAAAGCCTTAATTTCCTTATAGTTAAAGAGCTTAAAGGGCTTGCTAAGGGTTATAATTTTTCCTTATTAGTATAGATTTTATACTAGAATTATATCTACCTTTTCTTTAGTAAAGAGAAAGGCTATAATACCTTTATATATAAGGAATACCTTAAAGAACATAACCTCTGTAAAGTCTTTATTAATTAGGCATGTTTTCTAGGGATATTCACGCCCTCTCTTTACCTAAGGGATTATAATTTCTTATAAACCCTATAGAGCTTTATTTTACTCTAGTATTATGGTGTATATAAGGTTCTTAATTAAGTAATTTAGGATTTCTTTATTAAGGAATCTAATCTTTTAAGGTCTTTTATAGCCTCTCTTAGTAAAAGGGTTACTAATATTATGAGTTAGAATAATATAGTTAGTAGTAATATTATTACTATTATTTATATAAGTGGCAATGTCTTTAGCATTATTTGCGTGAGTGGTAATACTATTACTATTAGCTACGTAAGTAGTAATGCTATTACTATTAGTTGTCTCTAGATCTATAAGATTAAGTAGTTTAATAATATAAAGGGCTTCTTTCTTAAGGAATATATTATAAAGGAAGGGCTTAATAAATATAATACTAAATTAGGCTAGGCTATAAGGCATTTCTACTATATAAGTCTTTTCTTTAGTAAATAAGAGCTTAAAGAGTCCTTACAAGCTATCTTTCTTACGCTAGACCTAAATATTTAATTATAATAGGAGGTTATAGGTTAGAAGGGTTATAGGTTTATTATAAAAAGCAAGGGTATCTTATATCTAATACTTTACTATAGCCTTATAGGCATTAAAAGTAGCCTTATAAATAGCTTTAGTATATTATATAACTAAGAAGGAGGGTAGTAAGTTATATAATAAGCATAAGTATATACTAAATATAAGAAGGGTTAGTATAAGGCTATTAAGGCCTATAGAATTATTTATAGCTTTTATAGCTATCTAAAGTATTTTATTAGGTAATAAGTAGTCTCCTAGCTTACTCTTAAGAATATTATAAGCTCTTTAGAGTAGGCTATAATATCTCTTAACCTTACTAATATTATTATAAGATTTAATAATAACTTTATTAATATTAATAGCTAGGGATTAAGTATATTAATAAAATTCTACTGATATAAAGTTCTTTCTAGTATTATAAGATATCTAATCTAGCAAGCTAAGATATAAATTAATTTAGTAAGATTAAATAATATTTTAAACATTCTTTATAGTTTACTTCTTTAGATTTATAAAGCATATAGCCTAAAAGGCAGTAGCTATGTTAATAATATAAAGAACTAGCTTACTATTAATATAAAAAATATTTATAAAAATCTTATAATTAAAGTTATAGTCCTCTTATAGTATAAATTTAAACCTTCCTAGTCCCTTCTTCTTAAGTTAATATTACTTATAAAACCTTATAAGCTTAGTAAGAAAGTAAGGGTTAAATTCCTTATAGGCTTAGTTTAAAATCTATAATAAGCAGGCTATAGAAGGGTAGCTAAATTAGTAGTAAATCTAATAAAGCTCTCTTTTCATAAGGTAAAAGGTAACTATTAGTATAGGCTTTAAATACTACTATAAGTAACCCTATTATTAGGTTATAAGGACTTTCTTATTCCCTTAGATTAATATATTTTATAGATTATTAAGCCTTATACTTATTTAATTTATATTTATAATATAGTATAAAAAGAGTGTGTCTATAAGCAAAATATAAAAGTTAATATCTTTAAGTATAGTTAGTATATAAAGGATACCTTTAGAGAGGGCTTTTTTTACTCTAAAGCTAATCTTATACTACTAAGCCTTATTAATTTATAACTATAGTATTTAGTACTATAAAGCCTTAACTTAGAGTATCCTAGCTATTAAGACCCCTAATATGCTAGTATTTAGTAGGATACTATAGAAAATCTTACTAAAATAATATAATTTTACTATATAATTAGTAGTAATTATATTATTAGTAATATTATTAGTAATATTAATATAGGGATTTCTTTTAAAAAAAGTATAGTATAAGGCTTTATAATAAAGGAAATTAATAATTTCCATACTTTTAAGCACTATAAAAGATAATATAAAGATCTTAAGAGTATAGGTAAGGAATTATAATATTATAAAGGTATTATTATTAAAGGTATTAGGGTTAGGCTACCTTTAAGGGGTTAGGGAGGACTAGATAGTAGTAAAAGCTATTATAGCTTTAGTTTTATAAATTATATTATAAATCTCTTTTAAGTTAAGGTTAAATTTAGAATTATATAATTCTTTAATATTAAGGAAGAATTACTACTATTTTTAGTCTATAGGCTTATTATAATATATTAAGAGATAATTTTAATTAAATTTAGTATTCTAATATTCTTAAGAGAAATACTTTATTAACTAATATCCTTCCTTACTATATATATAGTATTATAAGGTTTTTTTTTATTATATACCTCTTAAGGTATAGCTATAGCTTAAGCTAAATTTATAGTTAATATAAAAAGTAAGTAAGAATTATAAAGTCTTTATCTTAAAGTCTTATATTATAAGGTCTTATTATACTAAAGAAATCTACTATATTTAAGGCATTTATCTTTCTTAGTAATTCTAATAAACTTCTAAATCTTAGTAATAAGATCCTTATATATTAAGTAATTATTATAAATAGTATAGCTATATTTAGGAATATTATTAATAATAGTAAGAAGGGTATTTTATATCTTTATATTAATAATAATATTTTCTTAGAGTTTATAATAAATCTTAAGAATTTAGTTAGTAAAGAGGTTAAGAGCCTTAGTTATACTTTTCTTAGGGTTCTTAGTTATTACCTTATAAAGTATAATAATTCTTAAGTTTATTTAGTAAACTTAGCTAGTATTCTAGGTTCTAAAGCGCTCTCTAATAAATAATACTATTTTATTAAAGATTATCCCTAGGCCTTAAATATAGTCCTTATAGTATATAGCTACTTTACTCTTAAGTATTATAAAAAAGGCCTTATAAAAAGTATTTTTAGGGATATTAAGCTAGTTATAAAAAGTAAGGAATATACTATATTTATTATAAAAAAAGTTATAAAAGTCTTTACTATACTTATTCTTATTAAAGTAAACTTTATAAAAGTTTATAATTTTCTTTATAATTACTACTAATAAATTAATTAGTCTTATAAGGTTAATTAGTCTTACTAGTTTCTTATATATTTCTCTTATAAGTCTTTATATCTCTAAAGGGGGGAGTAATGCCTTAGAGAGGTTAGAGGGCATTAGGGTAAATTATAAAGGTTTTTATATAAGAGAGGGCAAAAAAAGAATTTCTTTAAAAAAGTATATAGCTTTTTATATTTCTTTTTATATAAGGAAAGAGTAGTAACTTTAAGTTATTTTTATAAAAGGTAGGTAACTTTTACCTTTTTTATTTATAAAAGATTATATAGTTTAAAAGGGCTAAGAGGTTAAAGGGTTTAAAAGAATAGGTTTTTTTAGTATTAATTTTTCTTATACTAATACTATAAGCCTCTTAGGAATAGGGGTTTTATTAATAAGAATATAAATGCCTTTATTATAAAGGAATTTTTAAAGGGTTTATAGTAAGCTTACCTTAGTTTTCTATTAGTCCTTAGTAGTCCATTACTAGAACTTAACCTTAAAGTTATCTTAAAGAATAATATTATGCTTATTATTAAGTATAGCCTTATAAATAAAGCAAGTAATCCTTCTAGTAATATCTTAGGGTAAAGCTAGGCATAGGCTAACCTAGTTATACTTATAAATATACTAGTTTAAACCTACTAAATATTTATAGTATTTAATAAATTAAGGAAATTTAAGGATATTCTCTAAGGGGGTATTATTAGCTAGATTTATTATCTTATTAGGGGATTAATTAGTAACTTAGCTACTTAATTTATATTAAGAGGTTATTATAATGTTTTACTTTCTTATTAGTAGGGGAAATCTTTATAAAAGATATTAAAGTCCTTATAGCTAATAAGGGGTTTTCTAGCTTAATTAAAGTAAATTATAGTAATTTAAGGGATTAAGCCTAATTATAAGATTTAGTTAATAAATTAGGGATTTATTTTTAGACTATTAAGGCCTAGCTATATTAAAAAAATATTACTTTCCTTCTTAATATAAAATACTTACTAAGGTAAATACTTTACCTTTTCTATAGTAATCTTTACTAATTTAAGGTTTTTTAACTACTAATTAGTATTAAATAAGCATAGGTTAAAGATACTTATAGGTTATATATAACTATAAGTAAAAAGGGTATATATATAAAAGGGTTTTATTTTTTTTATAAGGTTTAAGAAAAATCTAGCTAAGGGATTTATTATATACCTTCTTTTATATATATTAAACTCTGCGTGGCCCTATATTCACGTAGTGGTTTGCTATGCGGCTAATTACATTATATGTACCCTTAGTTAGCTAGGCGGAGCCGTGCGCTAACTAAGGCTGCTAAGGTTAACCCGTAATATATGTAATAATTCTAACACTAAAGCTATTATTATTTTAATATAAATAAAAAAAGTTATATAATAAAAACTTATAAAAATATTATATTAGTATTAATATAAAATATAATTCTATAATATTTTAAAAAGAAATATAATAAAATTACTAACTTTATTTTAATAATAATACTAAAAAGTATATAAAAAGTAGTTCTTAAGGCTATTAATATAATAAAAATATATACTAAATATATAGCTACCTTAGAAAATACTTTCTTTAACTTTATTAAAAAAAACCTTAAGAAAATAATTTAAAAAGTAGTAAAAAAGGTAATTAATAATACTTTTAAAATAGCTTTAATATAAATAATTATTATTACTAATAAGGCCTTAACTAAGGGTAATATAATTAAAATAGTAACCTAAGCTATTACTATACTCATTTTTTTTAGGGTATATAAAGAAGTTATTATTAAGAATATAATTAAAGTACTAGCTTAGTAGTTTTTAAATAAAATTATTATAATAATTAATAAAGCTATTAGCTTTAATATTATAATAATAATAAAATAACTTTAAAGTAATAATATAATTATAACTTTTTAAAAAATATAAAAAAAATATATAAAAAACCTTACTTAAGTAATAATTACTTTTAGTAAAAAAATAACTCTTAATTATTATATCTTTAGTATTATTATTAAGGGATTTTTAGTTATAAAAAACTAGTTTTATAAAGGGCTTTTAGCTTAGCTTAAAGAATTTAATAGCCCTAGCTTAATGTGAGGTGCGGCCCCACAAGACAGGCCCACGCTAGATTGCTAGCGACGTTATGGAGAATCCCTAGCTAATGCCTAGGGCTTACGCACGCGAATAGTATATCTAGCGACCTGTATGCGCACTATTCTTGCTTAGTAAGCTTACGTCCTTTTATAATATAATATATGCCTTTTCGCTACTACCTAGCTATAATATCTCTTATAATTCTTAAGCTTTAACCCTAGCTACTTAATAGTAGAAATAGCACTTATAATAAGATTTATAACTAAATTAGGGGATAATATATATTTAGCACCTTCTAAAACGCTACCTCTAGTGTTATATAATAGCTCTAGCCTTACTTTAATAAAGTTATTTATAAGCTAAGACCTTAAGACTACTAAGTAGGCTATTTATAAGTAAATTACCTAGCTTAAGATCCTTAAATAACTTTAGGAATAGGAAAAAAAATTACTTTAGTAACTTAGTATATATAAAAACCTGCCTAAACGCTAGTAATATTATAATAATTTCTCTAATAATAAAAGAGAAGAAGTTAAAGTTAGGAATATTATAAAGCTTACTTACCTTACTAACCTATAGAAATATAAAATCTAAATTAATAACCTAAACTATGCCTTTAATAAAGCAAAATATAAGTATTAATATAATTACTAGAAAATCCTCTTTGCCCTTAGTAATATAAACTAAGTCTATAGGGTAAGATAGGACTAATTTATTAGCAAAAAAACTACAGAGGAGCAGGACTACTTTACTAATAACTAAGGCAGCTTCTAGAAGTAGACTCTTATACTACTCTAAGATTCTATAAATTATAATGCCTAAATTACCTTATAGCTTAAGAAAGCATACTAATAAAACTAGCAAAGCCTTATAGACTTTAGTATTTACCTTAATTCCCTAGAGAATTATCTTAAAAGAGTAAGTAAAAAGTCCTAGGCTTTTACCTTCTTTATAAAACTATAGCCTAAACTATAGAACTATATAAATTTATATACCTTTATTACTAGCAAGACTTATAAGGAAGTTATAATAATTATATAATAATTTTAGAAGGCAATACTATCTTTTAAGAATAAGCAAAAAGCTACTAATTCCTAGGATTATAACTAGCGAAAGGAATAATAATAAAACTACTAATTAAAACACCTATAATAGCAAGCCTCTAACAAAAGCCCTGCTATAAAGCCTAATAAAAATAAGGTTTATAATAAGCTAAATTAACTAGATAACCGCCGCTACTATAATTATAATAATAATAGCTATATTACTTGCTACTATAATAAGCTAGCAAAAGACTAGGAAAACTACTAGTAGCGGAGGTAGATGCCCTAACCTCTGCCGCTAACACCTAGATACTTATAGGATATAGATTTTATATTCTAGTATTTATAAAGGAGCAAAATACTACTAAAACATTTGTAAATCTAAATAGTTACTCTAATATTAATATTATAAGTATTAAGTTTATATAATAATACTAACTATAAAAAGCCTAAGTAATAGCCCCTTTTCTTAAGGCTATAGGGAATTTTATAATACCTTAATATAGGGTGTATTATATACTACTTACCTTAAAAGACTTAAGGGGTTAAGAGAGAGACCTTACTATTAATTATATTACTATTAATAAAGACCTAAAACCTAAGGGAAGTCCTATATTAATTAGAATATATACTCTTACAAAGAAATAAGTATACTTATTTTTATATAATTAAGAGTAATAGTTTAAGCTTAATTAAAATAAGTTAAAGATTTTAACCCCTTACTATTTTACTAAGAAATTATAATAAGAAGTAGTAATATTTACTATAAAATCCCTTAATAGCTTTATTTCCCTTAGAGATAAAGAAGTTACTAATACCTTTAGTAGTACTAATACTATCCTAGATAAACTCTAGGAGTTTTAGGATATATTTGCCTCTAATAAGGCTAGACTACTACTATCTTAAAAAAAAAAAAACTATACTATTAACCTTCTTCTAGATACTATGCCTTTATATAGTTTTATATACCCCCTTTTATAAGCAAAACTTAAGGAGCTCTAGGACTATATTTAAGATAACCTAATAAAAGGGCATATAAGACCCTTAAAAAGCCCTGTAAGCGCGCTAATTTTCTTTATCCTAAAGAAAGATAAAATACTCTAACTTTACATACACTACTAGGGAATTAATAAAATTATACTTAAGAATTACTACGCTTTACCTCTTATTTTAGAGATTCTTAACCGCTACTAGGGTGCTAAATACTTTTCTAAAATTAATATTAAAGACGCCTACTACTAGATCTAAATAAAAGCTAGTAATAAATAAAAAACTACTTTCTAAACCTACTATAAACACTTTAAATACCTTATTATACTATTTAGCCTTACTAATGCCCTAGCTATATTTTAAAATTATATTTACTAAGCTCTTTATAGACTAATAAACACTATTTATATAGTATATTTAGATAATATTTTTATTTTCTCTAAAACCTAAGAAGCATATATAAAATATATTAAATAGGTCCTTAAACACATAAAAAAGGCAGAGCTATATATAAAACCTTCTAAGTATACCTTTTACTAAGACTTAGTAGAATTCCTAGGGTTTATCCTATTAACTACTAGTATTTTAATAAACCCTAAAAGGGTTAAGACTATATAAGATTAGTAAGAGCTAAAGAGCTTCTAGGATATATAAGTATTTCTTAGATTTTGTAATTTTTACTAATACTTTATACACTAATACTCTAGTATTATAGCACCTTTAAATATACTTATAAAGGGTAGCTAGAATAGTATATAAAAGGGTACCTTCTAATTTAGACTAGCTAAAAAGATAGCGTTTATATAGCTAAAAGCTACCTTCTAGGAGGCCTCTTTTCTTTATTACTATAACCCTAATAAGCAGGTCTAGATTAAAACAAACGCTTTAGTCTTTATAATAGCTAGTATTATCTTATAGCTAAATAATAATAGGCAATACTACCCTATAGTATTCTAGTTAAGAAAGTTTATAAATATAAAAAGAAATTATAGTATTACTAACTAAAAGCTCTTTATAATAGTTAAGTTATTTAAACACTAGTAATACTATATTAAAGGGGTAAAGAATTTAGTTAAAGTTATATTAGACTACTATAACCTTTAGACTTTTATAAGGCTACTAAAGCTAAATAGCAGGCAAGTATAATAGTATATATTCCTATTACTTTTTAACTTTATTATTAAATATAAACTAAGTAAAAGCAACCCTACTAATATACTATTAAGATAGCTAGATTATAATAGCAAAACACTAATAAATTTAGGGCTACTACCTAACTTATAAAAGAAGTTTTTATTTACCCTAAGTAGTAGGGAGGCTAATAAGCTTAAAAAGATATATTCTATAAAAGAAGCAAAAAGGGTTATAATACCTAAAAGAAAATATAATAAGATACCTTTAGGAGAGGAAAATGCTTTAGTTTTAGGGGATTAGTAGTAATATAGTAAGATGCCTTTAGGAGAGGAAAATACTCTAGTTTATAATCTTAGGGTTTAGATAAGTAAGGTAGCTACTAGGATGCTAGTGAAGTATAAGCTAGTAGCTAATAAATTTACAGCTAAAGTAGGATATATTTTTAGTATTAAATTACATAAAATCTAGGCAGCTATTATATTACTAGATTTATATAACTATACTATAAATAAGTTACTAGCTTAGCTACTAAAAATAGCTTAGGATTATAATTAAAACCTCTAGACAAGTAGCTAGGCCTAAGAGGCAGCAAAAGGAAGGGGAAACACTAGGACATAAAGACATAATATATATAGCCTCCTAATGTATAATAACTAGGTAGCAGTACCTTAGGACCCTATCTTATAGGTAAAGCTTTTATAGCTATACTATAATAATCCCTTAGCTAGTTATTTTAGTGTTAACTAAATAATTAAATTACTATAATATAATTTCTACTAGCCTAGCCTATAGGAGGTAGTAGCGGACTATATATTTAGTTATGCTAAATATTAGCATGTTATAGTAAGATAGTATAAGCTATATAGGAAGCTTAAATTGCTTCTAATACTAAGGCAACTATAGGTTAAAGTGTTAATAAACTTTATTATAAAATTACTATAGGTATTCTACTATAAGCAAGAAACTAACTTAATCCTAGTAATTATAGACTAATTTACTAAGTATTCTATATTCCTTCTTATTACTACTATAATTAATGCTACTAAGCTAGTAAAGACCTTCTATATAAAGATTAAATTAAAATTTAGCGCGCTAAAGGGTATTATATTAGATAGAGAATTAGTATTTATAAGCAAATTCTAGTCTAAGCTATGTTTCTACTCTAAGATAAAACAAAGGCTTTCTATAGCTTTTTACCCGTAAACTAATAGTTAAATAAAATAAATAAACTAAGTCCTTAAACATTACTTTTATTACTTTATTAAAGAGAACTAACTAATATAGCTAAAGCTACTATTATAAGCTTAATTTACTTATAATAATATAGTTAACTAATTAATAGGCCTTACTCCCTACTACACACTTATAGGGTATTATCCTAAATTTTACCTTAGTCTTAAGGATAAGACTACTAGGGAAGAGGTGCTAGAGGCAAAGGCCTAAGTAATAAAGCTATAAGAAGTATATAAATAGCTTTAAAAAATATAGTAAAGGGCTAGTAAATCCTAAGTAAAATACTATAATAAATAATATATACTACTACTAGTATTTAAGTATAAGGACCTTATACTATTATTAGCCTAGAATATTAAGGTAAAAGAAGCAAAACGCAAGCTAACCTTTAGATTTTTAGGACCCTTTTGCGTTATTTAAGTAATTAGGAAGTAAGTATATAAACTAGTACTACTAGAAAAGTATAGCTGCCTATATAATATATTTTATATTAGCCTATTTAAGCTATAGAATTACCATAAAGATAGTATAAATATATAGGCAAATATGCTAGACCTTAAAGAAGAAGATAAACACTACTAAGTTAAAGAAATTAAAGAATAAAAGATAGTTAAAGGAAAGACCTATTACCTAGTAAAGTAGAAGGGATAGCTAAGTAAATATAATTAATAGGTCCTAGATAAGGACATAAACGTACTATAGCTAATAGTAGTATATAGAAAAAAGATATAGTTACTAACAAAAAGGGGACAATAAGCTCCCGAAAAACACTAGCTATTATTTAGCAT